>CAKNXH010021753.1:0-38334 GCA_932178445.1 Andricus quercusramuli | reverse complement strand
TGGCTGCGCACATTTAAGACACTTAATATAAGTTACAGCTAAGGAAAATTAGTGTTTGATAATTGTGAGTGAGGAGAATTCACTACTATTGGAGAAGACTAGGATGATGATTACAGAAAAACAAGGTAAAAAAAGCGAAAAAATAGCGAAATTCTATATCCCTTAAATGACACACCTCCAAATAATCACGTAGATGACACACGGGGACCGTTGGACCCCAGCTCGGAAAGCAAGCAGTAGTTCTGAAAGCTATTAACATTTCGATCTACATTTTTTTCCATATATTTCAAACCTTTCTTTATGGTTACAATGCCTCAAAGTTGCAGGATCTTCATTTGTTGATGACGAAAAAAATTATTGAAAAAAACAATTGATAGATTTTTTCTGGGACCTTGAAAAAGGTCTGGGGTCTTTTGGACCTCCGGTGTTATTTAAGGGCTAAACACAAGAGTTTTGCAACCTAGCTGAAGGCATGATAATGCATGCAATATTTATATGATATGTGTCACTGTTTTCGTCATTGTATAAAAAGAAAAATAGGAATTTACTTTAATTATCCGCAGACTATAATTAAATGGTATACCTTCTATTTAAAAAAATAAAGCATGATTTAAACATCATAAGATAGCTGAAAAACACTACAAAAAAAATGCACCTGCTTAGGCTTATTCACATAATTTTTTTTACTTTTCTTATAAAACTGAGAATATAATTGGAGAACAGGAGATGCCCAAGGGGAATAAGTCATTCCGTTCAGGTGAAAAGAATAAATGAAACATTTTGATTCAGAAAACATTCTGACATAACAATTTTTGAGGATAGAGGCACTTAGGTACCTCAAGATTTAAAAATAGTGATCCCGGGTGAGGAGAATGCGGGTATATCAAGCAACCGCATCCATCGCATTAAAAACATTTTGAATCAGTTAGTTCAATTAAAAAATAAATGCAACCAGTCTCTCATGAAACAAAATCCTGGCAGAATTTTCGGAAGATATTCAACCATACAAAATCTTATATCCCTCAAAAATACCTTGGATTACTTTATCCGACTATTCTTCAGTTCCTGAAAAACGAAGAATTATATCCATCCAAAAAGTAGACTTGGAAAACTCTGTGGAATTGGACAATATATTCAAGGAATTCTTCATGGAGACCGATCAATTAAAACAACGCAAATGAAAAAACTTGATTGGAAAAGACAACAACTCCAAGCTTCTCATTAGCCTGGAACAACAAAAGATTTGGAAAGGGAAAAAGGAAAATATAAGAAACTACAAAAAAGGAGAAATACGATGATACATACAAATCTACGTATAAAGGAGCGCAGAAAAATAAAGCGTATCACTCTTCAAGAAAGCAAGAAAAAGAATCTGTACAATAACCGCAATAACCTCACAAAATTGATGGGGACATTATCTATTAACTGGGAAAGGAAGATCATCGATGAAATCAAACATTGTATTAGGATGCGTAATTTAGAATTTGGAGGAACTTATGAAAGGGAACTTCACCTCGGAATGATTCACAATGTCAGTAAGATTGAATACGAACACTGTCTTTCTCCAGATTTCGTTCTCAATGAATGGGAAATGTACAAAGTTTTCCCACATACGTTTTTCTCCTTTTTTCTATGTACAAAATAGGATGCACTGTTTTTTTTTGTTTTAATTTTATGGATTTTTGTAACTGATCAGAGTTTTTTTTATTATTTTTGAATTATATATAATTATAATTTGTTACTCAGGTTCTTATCTTTATTTAAATAACCACTGGAATATACTCTGCTTTTTTTGTTAGATTAACGATAATGTTGCAAAACATAATGACATATTATATGGTATATAAGCAAACACGACACGTATACAAAATCTTGTAACTTCCAGCTCTAGACATTATTTCAAAAACCGTTCTGTGATTCTACGAAGATGAAGCTTTTAATTTTCACTCCACTCGTAACTTTGATGGTATTTCTGAATTCTTTTCGTAAGTAGAACATTACGAGTACATTATCCAGAATAAAATTAGTTCTTTACCAATCCTTATAACAGAATAACTGCAAATTTTTGTAGCATATGTTTGAAACAATTTGAGTTCAAGTTATAATAATTTTTTTGTCAAATTATTATTACATCATGAGCTAAAGGTTTTGTAAAAATATTAGTGATGTGCAAAACCCGATCCGCAACTTTTCGGGCGGGTCTGTAGCACTCAAAACTTTCGGTTCGGGTCTTCCAGAGACCCTCCCGAAATGTTTCGGTTCAAGTTCCATTAGAACCTGCTACCAATATCATAATTTCTCATCAATATGTGAAGGTTTTAGGGATGCGCTGTGAACGTCTAAAGGGTTATGATTGCGCAGAATAGTGTGCCAAATAGCGAGAGGCTGGCCCAAAGCATAAAGTATTCATGAAATGGGCCAACTTTTGTTACTCGGAGGTTTTCCGGTTTGCTGTTTGTGACTCTGAAGTCAAACATTATAAAAACAAAATTACCGATCCAATAGGGTGGACGAGTATGCCATTTTTCATTTTTTTGAAAGTTGGTATAAGGGGGTTTCCGAGATCGCTGATTACAAATCGGAGGTCAAAAATTCATGTTCCGAAGTATTTCCATTTGGAAGCTACAAACTTTTTTCAGTGATCCTCCCAGATTTTAAAGAACGCCCTAAAGTCACCTTTTGGAATAGCTGACGGTATAGCTAGGTCAGGACAGGGTGGGAGCTGCCGAAGTTGTGTAAGGAAATGTTTCACTAAAAATTGCTGAATAAGCTGCGATAAATATGCAGGCGTCGCATCCCCAAATCTTGACTAAAAATTTCCAAAATAATAGTTCTTGGAATTCTGAGGTGTTCTTCTATCTCTCTTACCGTTAAATGACGATTTTCGTTAAGTAACACTTGCACTCGTTCCAAATTTTAAGTCATTGTAGTCATAGCGAGCCTGACAGAGCATGGTTTAGTTTCCGCAGCAGCACCACCATTTTAAAATCACCTAAACTATTCTTTGATATGAGTATATATTTGATTAGTCATCCCCATAAACTTTCCAAACTATAAGACGGGTTTCCAAACAAGAATGGCCAGCTGCTGGGCGAAATTTAATGCTTACTTTTTGTTTCTTTTATTTCATAATTCTAAAACGCGATGCGTACGTAGATAGACGTTTACGGAACTCAACAAAGATCTCATCTAAATGGAAAATAATTGTTCTTGATAATAACACATGTAGGTACAAAGTTAGAGCACCAGGTCACATACTTTCTGGACATACGTCGTAGATGCTATTTGGCATTCGTTTGAGTAATTTTTTAAAACTAAATCCACAGTCAGTAAACTTTTAAACGTAGATGCTCAATTTCTTTCATCAATTCAATAAAGAATGGTTTTCCCGTGACTTTTCTCTATGACACTTTATAATAATTATTATTAATCATTTAACAATTTTCCTAATCAGAAAATGTAATCCTTTGTTTCTTATTGCAGATGTGAGTTCACAGTTTGAGTGCTTGCCTAATGGCGAACCTATTCCTGGTGTTCCTCGTTGCGGATCTCCTCCTCCTCCTCCTCCTTCTTATTCTAAAAGAAGTAATTCACCTGAGAGGTCTTTACCTCCTGTCGAACCTCCTTTTCGTCTCAGGTCCACGTCGCCGCTTGCCAGGTCCAGTATTCCTTCTGCCAAGTCCATGGCTCTTCCTATAAGGCTTCCTTCTTCTGACGGACGAGGATGTGGAATAGAATACCTGGAATCTATTCGGCTTATTTGCCTGTGGAATCCACGCAGGATATTCCAACTTCGAAAATACACTATTCCTGACAACAACATAATTAGAATCAAAACAGGAAAGACTACGTATTGCCCTGTGCCAATCCAAGAACGAATTGTATTATCAACAGAAAGTGGTGACGCCTTTGCAATATTGGAGACTCATAATGCTCTTGCTGGAATGTATGCATTGATTAATTCTAAAATAAAACGCATTAAAGTACACATGAACACCGGCACGTTTACCGGATTGAACCCAGAAGAATTGCATGACACTCCAGTAGGTCCGCGCCGCCGAATCACAAATGATTTTATAGTACAGCGCGTAAACCCTCATGAAAACCACCATCCTCTACACGATTAATTTAATCAAGAAAATGCTAAAATAAAATATATTGTTTGTGATCCGAATTTTGATCGAAATCTTACATGTAACTGGTAATTTGATTAAACAGATAATAGATCATGGTTCTCGAGACTTTAATCTTTCGTCAATGCATCTCTTAGTTTTTTTCGGAAATCATTAATCAAATTTGTTGATTTTCCTAATGGCCATAACAACCAAATGGACAAAACTGACATTCGGTATTTGAATGCATTATTTATATTGATCACGTCGTCAACATTTCTTGTTGGGAACCTTCCTCTAGTTCCCACAATTAAAAAAAATCAAATCTCAATTCCTGTTGAGTAGAAATACAATTTATTTTAATGTTGGATTGAGTTGGAGAATTATTTTCTGTAATGGCATCAGAAATAATCCATCCAAAGACTTGTTTTGTGCTGTAAGAGAACTAAGAGGTCCTTTACATATCCTTGGTGAAATGAATGAGCCACAATAATCTGCACTGATTACGAAATCAATGTGCTTACTACTCAAAAGAGTGGGATCCGCGTAATCTAGATCACGAAGGTGATCCCTTTCATAATTTAGCTCTATATTTGGAGGGTTGTAATTAATCAACTGTGGTAAGACAAATGCCTAAATAGGGCAGGATTCATTTTGACCATTGCTAGGGGATCGTCCATAAATTACGTAAGACGTTTTTCTTTTGTTTGTATCGTTGTGTCCTTCTCAACTTCACAGCAATTTTATTTCCTTCTTTATTCAAACAAAAGAAAAACGTCTTACGTAATTTATGGACGATCCCTAGGAGCGATAAATAAATCGAGTCAAGATCTTGATACCCCAATCAGAACATTTGCGGAAGCAGTTACTTCTGCATTAAATATTGGACTGAAGATTCATAGATCAACGTAGTATTAGAGCCTTGATCCTAAAATGCTCGTACAATGATTTCTTTTTCATTGTGCATTTTTTTTGTATTCTGAGAACATCTCATATTGACAAAAGGATTAGTCGACATAGTATTACATGACTGAAATTCTGTGGATTACTTCACTTTTTCATCTTCATTTCTAGTTGACATAGCAGCATTAAAATGCGATCAGTGATTTTGATTGGAATTTATTTTGCTAGACGATTTTTTAGAAGAATTTGGAATTTGTTATGCATTAAAGTATGATAAGGTTTTTTTACACTGAAAACAACATATTCTACTTTTATAGTTTCGGTTTCGATGACTATATCTCAAACACCTAAACCAGTGTTTATGCTCTCGAGCAATATCCTCGCGCTAAGGTACTGCAAGTATACAGTGTGTATATTTCGGAAAAGTTTAGCATTTACAAGAAACATAAAAAATAATGCCGGAATTAATGATATTTCAATGACACACACGTAAGCTGTTTACGATCTATCGAAAATACCGGAATTCTTGAAACTCTTTGAAGTTCTTCAATTTCGTGAATTCCCTGAAGTCCTCGAATTCTTTCAAATTTCTGAATTTCTTCAATTCCCTAAATGCTTTGAAATCCTTGAAAGTCTCTAGAATCCATGAAGTCCTTGAATTCCCTAAAATTCTTCAATACCTCAAATTTTCTTAATTCTCTGTCTTTCTAAAAATCTCTAAATTCCTTGTATTCTCTTAAATCATGGAGTTCTCTGGAATCGTTTGTCTTCCTGAATTACCTGAAATACTTTAATTATTTAAACATTCTAAATTCCTCGAATTCCTTCAATATGTTGAATTCTCTGAAGTCGTTGATTCTCTCAAATCTTTGATTTCCCGAAATTGATTGAAATCCTTGAATATTCTAAATTTCCCAAATTCCTTAAATACTTTGAATTTCTTGAATTCTTTGAATATTCTGTATTTTCTTAATTGATCAAATATTCTAAACGTCCTGAATTATCTAAATTTCAGAATTGCGCTGAAATGCATCATTTCTCTGAGTTCACTTAATTCCTCAAGTGTACTGAACATCCTGGAATTATCTCAATTCTCCAATGTCTCAAAATTTCTTGAATTATCTGAATTCATTATATTCTCGGAATTCCCTGAATTCAGAGAATTATCTAAATTCCTTGAATTCTCCGAATGACTTAAATTTCTCGAATTCCTTGAATTATCTGAATTCTCTGAATTTCTTGAATTCTCTGAATTTCTTGAATTCTCTAAATTGCTTGAGTTCTTTGAAATGCGTGCATTATCTTAAATCATGAAATTTTCTAAAATCGTTCAATTCTCCCAATTCGACGGTTTCCCACAATTTTGCGAAATCCTTAAATTTTCGGAATTCCTAAAATATTCTAAATTTTCTTAATTCCTTCAGTTCCTTAAATGCTCTGAAATTAATTAAATTCGCTCAATTTCCTGAAGTAATCTGAATTCCCTGAAATTCTGTAACTTTCCCGAAATACTCTGCATTCCCAGAAATACTCTTAATTCACTGGAATTGTCTCAGTTCCCTTAAACACTTCAATTTCTTGAATATTCTGGATTCTCTTAATTCCTTGAATATTCTAAATATCCTTGAATTCAATAAATTCCATAAATGCGCTGAAATCTATGATTTCTCTGAATTGATTTCATTCCTTGAATTTCCTGTAATCCTTAAATTTCCTGAAATCTTTCAATATCTTGAATCCTTTGGTTTCTCTGATCTCCTAAAACCTCTAAATTGCTTGAATTCTGCAAGATATTTTAAATTCTATGAAATCGTTGATTCCTCTCATCCACCGGAAATCCTTCTATTCCCTGAACCCTTGGAATATTCTAAATTCTCTATATTCATTGAATTCCCTAAATGTTCTGAAATACTTAAAATATTCTCAATTCCCTGAAATTCTTTAAATACCTCAAAGTACTCGAATTGTTCGGATATTCTAAATAACTAAAATATCTGGAATTTTCCGAACTCTTTGAATTATATCAATTCCTTCGTTTTATAAATTTCTTAAAATCCTTCAATATTCTGGATTTCCTTAATTCATTGACTATTCTAAATATCCTTGAATTCTCTAAATTCCATAAATGCGATGAAATCCAAGATTTCTCTTAACTAACTTCATTCCTTGAATTTCCTGAAATCGTTAAATTTCATGAAATCCTTGAATATCTTAAATTCCCTGAATTCTCTGAACTTCTACAATCTCTAAATTGCTCGAATTCTCCAAGATATTTGAATTCTATGAAATCGTCGATTTCTCTCATTTACCGGAAATCCTTCTATTCCCTGAAATCTTGGTATATTCTCAATTCTCTGAATTCATTGAATTCACTAAATGTTCTGAAATACTCGAAATATTCTCGATTCCCTGAAATTCTCTAAATTCCCTGAAATACTTGAATTGTTCGGATATCCTAAATTACTTAAATTTCTGGAATACCTGGAATTTTCTATATTCCTTAAATACTTTGAATTAAGGAGGAGAAAGAAAAACACAATGTTATATCAACTCTATCGGACAAGTTTATTAAAAATCTTGAAACCCCAACATTTCGGAAATACACCATTTTCATCATCTGGGGAACCATATTAACATAAATCTATAAAAGTGTAATAATAATCTTACTAATTAGTTAAGATGAACAATTTCAAAAGGTGTAAAAAATCACTTACGAATTAGTTGCGAAAGTCCTACTCAGCTTTTGGAGTAAAGTTCATCATGATTTGAGTTCAATTTTTAAAAAATCCCGTAGTAAAGTTGAAAAGATATATCAGCGTGTGTCAATTAAAATTTAAGGTATGAAGGAAGGAATAATGCCTTTATCTAGTTGTTGTTTCAACTCATTAGAATTTTGAATAAAAGATTTAGGTTTTGAAGAGCACAGTTCAAAATAGTATTAAAAACCTTAGTCGTATTATATGTGGGAGAAATGATAGTGCTAACAATAGGTCTCAAAGGAAAATCATTTTTATGGATTTTAGGAAGTCCATAAATTCTAGCAAGTGTATTTATTTCCGAATCTCGCAATTGCTTAAAGTCTCTGAATTCCTGGAATTTTTCAAATATCTTGAATTATTACAATTATTTGCATCCTCGTGATTTCTCGAATTCAAGAAATTCAGATATTTTGGTGAATTTAGAGGAATTCAGCAGATTTCAAGTATGATAAGCTTTCTAGAAATCGTGGGGAGTAAAAGAAAAAAATCCTGCTGAGGTTTGATTCAAGTGTGTATGAAATTATTAAAACAATTGAAAAAACATGCGAAATGTGAAAAATACATGTCCTAGTTAGTTTTTCGTTTTTTGAATGATAGTATAAGTTTATGCGGGATTAAGGTTTCGACGAGGGTTCACATGTACTACTTTATAACGTTTCATGATTGAGCAGTTGGTACCTACTGGAGTTTCATCAATTTCTTTCCCGGTCAGGGGGGTAATCCTGCCGCTTAGCATGTTTATTTTTGCCCGTATTCTAATTTTATCAAAATCTATATATATTCCAGTAAGACCATTAAAACTATCCAATATTGCAAAGATGTCACCATTTGATGTTGATAATACAATTTGTTCATGGATTGGCACAGGCTCATTCTTAGATTTTCTTATTGCCATTTGAAGTGATGTATTGGCTGGGAAAGTGTATCTTCGAAGCTCGTATATCCGGTGCGGATTTGCATAGGAATTGAGCCTAATAAATTCTAGTTGATCAAGATCACATCCGTATCCGTCAGGAGAAGGAAGCCTTTCGGGAGGAGCCATGCATCTGGAAGGAGGAGGACGTCTTGAAGGATTGCGACTGGCAGTAGGGGACCTGGTCCTGGCACGAAGCGGAGGCTTGGCAGGAGCAGGAGACCTCTGAGGTGAATTTCTGTCAGAAGAATTAGAAGATTCGCTACTAGAAACACGAGCAATAGGAGCGCCATTGGGTAGACAATCGAACTGCGAACTCAACTCTGGAATAAGAGAAAGAGAATTACAATTTTTTCTATGTTGGTATATTTTATGAACCCCTTTTGGAAATATTGTGAGATAAATGTATGGATAAATAAGAAAAACTGTTGCGCCCGTTTATCGGTTCTCGAAAAAATAGTTTTACCATTAAATGTAAGAATGACCACCTTCGAATTAGGACACCAGATTTTAGAAATGTTGCGCTCATGAAGTTCGTAAGATGTTCGTCGAGCTTAAAGGCTTTCATCATGAAACCTTCTTCCTCCGTTGGTATTGCGAGTCAGGATGAAAATATACAATTCCTTTGTTATATAGGGAAAAATATATCGACAGGTCCAAACGAGAAAGTTTCATTTAGAAGAGGCCAAATGAAATCGTGCTAACTCGCGTGGTAAACTCACGAAGCTTCAAGATCCCATACAAATTGTATGGGAACATCAACCACCTCAACTCTGTGGAACCTATTCATTTGATCTCGACAAGTTAAAACTAAATTGAGAAAGTAAGAGAGAGAAAAACGACCACCGTCCTACCCTACTTTCAAGGTATCACAGAACAAATAGGAAGAATTCTCAACAAAAACAATATCCAAACCATATTTAAATCACCTACAAAAATAGGACAACTTCTAAGCAACCCTAAAGATAAAAAGGCACCTCTTAGTGAATCGGGAGTATATAAAATCCCTTGTTCCTGTGGCAAAGTCTATATTGAAGAAACCGGGAGCGCGGTGAGCCAACGTGTAAAGGAACATGAGAGTAAGGTCAGGCTAAAATATTTTACGCAATCAGCACTAGCTGAGCATCATATAAGAACAGGACATAGCATTTAATTCGATAAACCAACCGTCATCAGGAAAACGTAAAATATTTTTCCAAAAAAAAAACATAAAGCAGCAATCGAAATCTTAAAACACCCTAATAACATCAATAGGGACAATGGATATAATACCAATCCGATTTGGCTTTCCGTTCTCCCGGGTTTTTAAAGAAATTACTTGATTGGCCAATCAAGTTTGACCAGTCCCCACCATGGAGCGCTCTGGCCAATCACAGGCATCGTAGACAATACATATAAGAACAACATAATAATTAGGCCACCCAAATAAGAACCACCACGGGGTGGTCGTTATTTCAAAAATTGCAATGAAGATTTTGTTTTTATGGACGTTTTTCTTCAGATTGATAGGAAAATATCAAAATGCTGATGCAATTGTTTAAATACGTAAATTGGTATCGTTTACCAAATTTCATCAACAATATGTTACTCTTAGAAATATCTGTGGCAGAGTAGCGCTCATAAATTAAATGTTCAATTTGCCAAAATAATACCCCCTGAATGTTCTTCTCCTAGGAAAAGAAACTCACCGGAATTAAACAGGAATGTTTCAGTGGTGCCAAGAAGTTTTCAACAATTTTGAAATTTGTTCCAAGAATGCAAAATTGTAGACAATTTTTTGTTTGTATTATTTCAGGTAGAAAGTAAGAGTATAAAACCAAAAATAATAGAAAAACTTTCTGCTGAATACAGGAATTCTTTCTGATGGGGAAAAGAATGTTTCTTTTTTGGGGATTGGGCCAGACTAACATTTATTTTTAAAGAGTTGAAAAATATTTTACCTGCAACTTATTCAGTATATGGACTAGTATATGGACTGAAATCATGACTGTATTTCAAGAAATGTCTGAAATAATCCATTTGTTATAAAAAATATCGTATGCGCCATGGTGAGAGGCACTTTTTCTCCCCCTAGGTGCATAATATACTATTTTGTAGAATTCTTGCACCATACACAGTTTTTAGGTGAGTTTTTCTCAAAAATCGGTTCTTCGATATTGCAACTTCAAAAATGCCCTGGCGACTTGGTTTTGAATTTGATGGGTTCATCTTGGGTTCAAAATGCCGGGCAATAATCCGCCCTTAAGAACTTATGCATAACTCCTTATCCACCATAAGGGGGGTTTCCATGTAAACGCACACATTCTAATTTTTTAATAATAATACAAAAAAATAATTTTATAATATTCACCAATAGAGTTAACGATGATTGCCAAGATGAAGAACTGAGTATAAGCGACTTTCATTTTTTTGAAGTATAGGAAAATTGGGTTAATCAATTAATGAAAAATTTGGTTGACAGTATAACAAATGATTACTCAAGTGTTTCATCAGACTATATAGTATAGTCTATAGTCGTTATCTTATCAATCATGATGAAGCTTGTCCTTCTGCTATATTTGATTTTTGTCAGACAGTTCTAAGAAAAAAAGCTTAGGTACTAATTTCAACAGAAGTGATATCAGAGAAATTTATGCACACAACTGTTGAATAAGACTTTGAAATATGACGGCCTGGCACGATATTTTTACAACCAGCCTTGAAAATCATCGACACTTAGCCAACTATCGGAGGAGACTAATAGCACGCAACGTTCCGGGAACCTTCGGAACGTTCCCGGAACATGTCAAATGTCCGCCGCTTAGGAACGCTCCAAACATAAATGACCGCTATTGTTATTATTATTATTAATAAATATCGTGTAAAGTGTACATGACATCCATTTATACCTAACTCTCAAGGTTTACAAGATGAGTGTTGTTAAAAATAACAATAACGATAGGTTCCCCCCAGGTTCCAGTGGAACGTTGTGAGGTTGCAGAATTTTTTCAACTCAGTAAGTCTCAATTTATACAATTTTATCATTTTTAATAATTATGTTCGATGATTTTTATAATGGCGCCTCGGGAAATGCACAATACTTCACGACTAGGGCACTGACGGCGAGATACTTTGAGGGACATTTTGGACACCCGGAAATATAAAGGACATTAAAAAAACCAGAGATGCTTGACGTGGGAGAAATGCCGACTGGATTCCAGAAATATTCTAGGCTATTCCAAAAATTTCAAATTTGATATCTCCGCCTGGCGTGGAATTCTAAAATGCCTCTTTTGAGAAGTTTTTATTCTTAATTCCCCAGCATTATTAGTAGGAGCTTCGGCCTATTACTATTGATACCACTGGTAACAGAGGAGATCGTTTGCAAATGTCAAGATGAATTTGGGCTTCAAACTGTCGCCAATAGGTCTTACCGGAGAGTAGGGAGAATAATTATCCACCGATTAAGTTACTTTTGGATGGACAAATTGTTAAATATGTAGGATGGAATAAACTACTTGGATAGCTAGCACCCAAAGATTGATTTCCAGATTTGCTATTGTTGGTTTATTCTTATTGAATGAGGACTATTATGGATATTCATCTGGTTCTGTGTTGATTTCTTTGTTCTGATTTTGTGTGTGATATTTTCGGATTGAGTTGCTGCTTTTCAGGTTACCCTTCTAAATGCTAAACTATGGCTAACCCTTTTGTAAAATTTGATTCCCCCTTTTTTTAATAATTATGACTACCCTTTTTGTTAAATTGTGAGTACCCTTTCCTAGTGAATTATGACTCCCCCCCTTTTGATGAATTATGACTACCTCTTTTGTTAAATTGTGATGATACCTTTTGATGAACTTAGACTGCCGCTTTTCGTTAATTCGTGAATACCCTCTTTTGAATGTATTGTGACTACCCCATAATTTGCTCCTTTTGGATACCCTTTGTGAATTTTGGTTACAGCAACCCCTATTGAATATGACTAACCCCTAGGGTTTTGTTCATCCTTTTGATTCTTTCTTTGGATTTTAATTATGACTACACCTCAGAGCTTGGTTCCCTCTTCTTTCTTTATAGTAAAATCTAATGCCCCCCACCTCTCTTTTCACTAAGCCTGTTTAGTTATTTCTTGATGTGAAATGTTATGGTTTTGATTATTTCTGTTTGTCTACGAACATGATTATATCCCCTGCGCTTAATTTGAGATTGGATATCCTCCAGAACCAAAGGAAGAACCTAATCTATTATAGATTAGTTAGGTTAGGACAAATAGTTCATTATAGATATATTTTTTTTGTCCCGAATTTGAATAAATACAAGTGACCAACTAAAAGAACAACATAAAATTGTAGGTGCGAAAAATTCTCATACATTCTCAAATTTAAATAATTTTAATATTTCATTATTGTTATCCTTGAAAAATCGTGATTCTATTGTTCTTAAAATTGCATCGCCTAAAAGTTTTCAATATTACGCAAAGACATTATTTGATAATCCAGTGATTATAATACATATTGAAAACCTAACCTCACATTTTTATTTTTAATAATATCGATTTTGAGAAATATTATTTTATTAGATTTACGAATTCAGAAACTTCGGAACCTGTCTCTAAACGGCAACTGAACACGGAACGATCCCAGGATGACAGTCTTCTTGATAACCCCCTGTTTGTCCTTTTTTTCGTCAGTAGTGTTGTAGTCAGCCGAAGCTGAGAATTCGATCACGAATATAGTTCGTTCCTCGAAATCTTGGAGAACGATGTCAGGCTAACAACGCAAGACCGATATAGATGGTCGTAGAACAGTCTTAGGGCCACGTTATGACTGTAGAGATATTTCGTTCCCTGGTAGGTAAGACACCTGGTTAGTATGTTCTCTAGGCACACAGGTCGTGCATGATAAGCTCTGCACATATTGCTGGGAACTTCTTGACCTGAATTAAGTACCTGAGTTGATGGTCCAGAGGTCGGACTCCTCCGAGTTATCGTCACAAAGGAAGGCATCCATTTTAGCCAGATCTTTGGGCTCAGGAGGAATCAGGATGTTAATGTTCCTCCTTGTGCCTTAATCGCTATTATCTCTCAGGAGGTGCCTACTTTCCGCAGTTGGTCTTGATATCGCTTCCTTCTCTTCCTATGCGCTTGTTTATGCAGCAGTTGGGAAATCTCTTTGCGTTTATATTCAGTTTTCGAAATGTTGACAGCTTGATTTCCCAATGACTGATGCGAAACGTCCTGAAGCTCTGGGCGTCTTTGGACGTCTACTCAATGCATGCGGTTTGCCATCTGAATTATTTTCAGCATCCCGAACTCTAGGGTGATCGTCACTGTTCGTCGACCCATTTTCGAGTGCTCTGTGCGTTTGATCATTTTGAATCGCATCTACAACTTTTTGGTTTGGTGGTGTCATTGTTTTACCCACGAGCAGCTAGAGAAAGGGTTCGTTCATGTTTGTAGAGCCTCGTATGCAAGTATAAGGTCGCTTCTCCGAGAGGTCACCCGGTATCCCAAGGTCACCCCTTATGACATCTCACCCAGGTGTAATTCAGCTAACTGAAATTAGTTACTTCTCATCACTGTTAATCTTTATAGAAAAAGTGGATGTAGAAGAAAAATTCGTGCTAAGGTTTGCTTGCAGTGCGTACAAAATTAATAGAACAATTATGAAAACAAGAAAAATGCAAAAACAATCATATCCTAGCGCGAAACTTGTGACAAAAATGTGGCTGCCGGAGGCGGGCCAATTTTCTTATCTCCTTCAGAAAAAGACTGGTTAGGGTATTGGCAAAAGATTAGAGTCTTGAGTCTAACATGTTAAATTGACTTGTTAATGTCATTACCAGTTACATATGAGATTTTAATCCGACTGTGGATACAAGCAATATTAATTCTTAGTTGAATTTTTTTTTTCATAGTATAGGCCTATAGGGGCATATGGTTTCCACAAGGGTTAAAATGTTCTACTTTATAGCTTCTTATAACTGAACAGTTGGGACCTGTTGGATTTTCATTGATTCCTTCTCGAGTCAGGGGGATAACCATGCGGCTCTTAATGTTTACTTGCGCCCGTTTTCTAATGTAATCCTTATACAAATATAATCCAACAAGAATATCAAAACTATCTAATATTGCAAAGGAGTCACCATCTGATGTTGATAATATAATTTGTTCTTGGGTTGGCATAGTCTCATAGCTAGGCCTACTTGCTTTTATTTGATGCAGTTTATTGGCTGGAAAAGTGTGTCTTTCGAAACTCGAATATCCGGTACGGATTTACATAGTAATGGAGCTGAATAAATCTTAGTTGTTCTAATTCACATCCATATCCATCAGAAGAAGGAAGTCTGGTAGAAGCAGCCATGGATTACAGTTTTTTTTAAGTTGGTATATTTCAGGAACCTGTTGTGGTTAAAGTTTACTGGCAAGTAAATTTGAGCTGGAAATCAGGACACCTGATATAAAAAATGTTGCACTTACTGCACTGAAATTTTGAAAACACTTATGCTTATCGCGGAGGAATCAAAACGTATTTTTCGTAACTGGGAATACAGGAATTGATACACCAGCAATAAAAGTCCCCATCTATAATGATTACGCTGTGGCTCATGAAGTTCGTAAAGTGTTAGTTGATCTTGAAGGCTTTTATCCTGAAACTTTCACTCTTAGTTGGTATTGCAGGTTAGGATCAAAACCTACCGTTCATTTTTTGTATATAAGAAAATATATCGACGTGTCCAAACGAAAAAATTCCATTCAGAAGAGACAAAATGAGAAGGTGCTAACTCGCGTGGTAAACTCTCGAAGCTTGAAAATCCCACATTAATTGTCTTGGGGACATCAGCGCCCACAACTCTGTGGCACCTTTTCGATTGTGAATCTATGCAATTGAATAAATTTCCATTTCAAATCGCAGAAATCTAATAATTTTGAATTTTGAATTTGGGGTAGTAGTAATTTCAAAAATTGTAAAAACAGACGCTGCTGCAATTTTGAAGTTGGAACTTGAGAAAATCTGCTTTTAGCGAGGAAGGATGTAAAGCAGGGGAGATAAACAGTGACTGGCAAAAATTCGCACGTACAAAAGTGAGGTTAGTGTCGGACCGGAAGGACGCAGGAAAAGGAGGCAGTTCCAGCGCCGCTTAGTGGTGGAATATCAAAGGTGAAGAAAGGATGTTGACCAGGGTAGTAGTGCGAGGATCAGCTGGGCAGAAGGCCGAAGAACGACCCAGCTACATTTTTCTCAAATCACCTAGCCGGAACCCAACCAGCCACTAGTTGGGATACGTTTTTGTAAAATTTACACATTTTTCTAGAGACATGCCATTATGAATGAAGAACGAAAAAGCCGCAAAACGCCTTCTTTTTTCAGACAAAAAATAGGACAGAGTTTTTACCTGCCGATGAATTGAAAGAGAAGGTAATACTTTCATTACTTTTCTCTAGTATTATTCCTCCTCTTGAAATCATTTTTAAATCTTAGTTATTGTTTCTTACTGTTTAAGATTTCGCGTATGCAAATGACCATGCCCGATGAAAACAAAAAGCAGACTATGGCTTCAACTTTAATCGAAACGTTTTATGATAGTCGTGATTTGATTGAATCAGATTCGCCAACGATTTCGTATATCCGTTCAAAATATCCACGATTTTTTGATTTTCATGGATCTATGGTAACATTTTTTCCTTAAAGTTAAGGTATGCATACACAGGGCATCTGCTCTATCTGGAAAACTTGAAATTGTAAGGGAATTTTTATGAACCTGGATGATCCTGCAAATGTGAGGGAATATTCTTCAAAGTCAGGGAATTTTTTGAGAGCGTGCTTAATTTTTTTTCAACTGCTATATAAGATTGAATAACAATGATTCTTCATTCGTAAAATTAGCTTCATATTACTGTGTTCACCTTTTTTGCAAAAAATTCATTTTTGTTGTTGCTTGAAGTCAATTTTTTAAATAAAAATTCAACCACATTATATTTTTTTTTTGAAAATTGATCGTTTTTAGTTGAAAATTCAAATATTCATCTCTTTGCTGGAAAAATCAACAGCTTGTTTGTAAATTTTTCTCTCTCTTGACTGAAGAATCTTCATAAGTTGAAAATTCAACTCAGGTTTAAAAGTAGTTTTTTTGTTGAATTCAACTGCTTCTGATTAAGAATTAATTTTTTTGGTTGAAATATCAACTACTACATTTCTCGTTTAGAATTAATTTTGTTTGGAATAAAAATTTAATCAGTGAGTTGACAGTGAACTCTTCCGTTAAAAATTAATATTTTTCAAGATTCATCATTTTGATTAAAAATTTATCTCTGTGGTTGAAAAGTGAGCTATTTGTTTAAAATTCGTTTTTTCTTTCACAGAAAATGAATTTTTCAAATTGAAAATGTAATTATTCCAGTTGAATATTGGTTAAAATTTTATCTCTTCAGTTGAACATAATAAAAAATGTAACTATTCAATTCTAGGTCAATATTTCGTTGAAAATTCAAAATTTAACTATTCCATTCTTGGTGGAAAATTGATATTTTTCACTCCAAGATTCAACGATTAGGATGAAAATTTTTTGTTGTTCAATAATCGTCACAATTAGTATTAATTTTTTTGTCTGGAAATTTATCTTGTTCTTTGAAATTTCACCATTTTGATTGAAAAATCAAGTATTCCAGTTAAATATTTACAATTTTAGTTGAAAATTAATTTTTCTGGTTAAAAATACAACTTTTTGGTTGAAAGTTGAACGATTTTGTTAAAAATTCATCTATTTGCCTTTGAATTTTTTTTTTAAATATAGGAATAGGTTTGTGTCTTTTAATTTGAAATTCATTTCTTTTCTTGAAAAAAATGTATTTTTTTGTAGAAAATTATTCATTATATTTCAAAATTAATTTCCCGAATTCTTTCAATCATCTGAGTTCTTTGAATTTCTTGTATTCTCCAAATTGATTGAATTCTGTTAATTGCTTGAATTCTCTGAATTACTTAAATTCATTGAATTTCTTGAATTCTTTGATTTATTCGCATTCTCATAATTTTTCTTGAATTCAAGAAATTCAGATAGTTTAGAGAGTTTAGAGGAATTCAAATATGTTAAGGAATTCAGAATAATTTAGAAGATTTCAAGTAAGTTTAGCTTCATAGAAAATGTGGGAAAATGGAAATGTGGGTTAAATTTAGTCTTTAACTACCGCGGGCGCCAGATCCGCATGGATAATTTATAATTAAAATAAAAAAAAAGAATTTCGAAGGATATTCAAACAATTAATGAATAAATAAAATGCTTAAATCAGTGAAACGAATAAACGAATTGGCTAGCTCAGCCCCGTCTCTGGAAAATAGTAGAGGGGCTGGTTCTTAAAATTTCATACTATAATTAAATTGATTTAATCTTAATTTATAAATAAATTAAAGATAATTTGATTAACAATATTACATTTCATTAAAACAAAATAATTCATTTACAATTTGGAGGGTCATCAATAATCAGGGGAACGAATATCCAATTTGGGCAAAACACATTTTAAACATAATACAATTAATAAAAAAGCAACGAATAAATCAGGGAATGGGTCAACAGCAAAAATAGGGAAAAAGCACAATAAATAAACAATGAGACAAGACTATAACAAAATTTACGATAAATTAATAAGTTCAGTCAAGGAAGATTTATTTGATTTTGTGTGACCAAATTAAATACTGAAATCCTCAACACAAAGCAAAGGGGTCCACACCAAAATCTAACAAAAAGAGAAAAACTTCCTTTCAGAACTTTATACAGATTGCACTATACCTTTCAATAATAGAAGATTGCACACGATAATGATCACAAAGTCCGTATTTGGTACACTTAAAGTTACTTAATAAAAGAAATACTTAGAAACTCGAAAATTGACTAAGACGGAAACGACGACGAGGTTGCTCCGCAAGATGCTTGACGAAAGATGAAGGTTTTTCCCAGCAGTGCTTTCTTCTTTGGTAACCGACTTGATCCTGATTGGTTAAAATTCGGCAATCTAATTGGCGTTGCTAGGGAATGTTTAACAGAAGAAGAGGACTCTCAGGGATGTGACCAGTCGTAGATTTAGGGATGCTGTGTCCAAACAAAGTTATTCTCTTCTGAATTTCGATGATATCAATCAATCCAATTCGTCCATAAGATGTTGAATTATTGTCCAAGACATCCTCTCCGAATTATCTGCACAACCAAGCCGGCTACTAGGACTGTAAAGAACCATCAAAATGAATGATGGTTTCAAGGATAAAGACCTAAGTAGTAAACTCAACAAAAGTGATATCACAATAATTTATATGTACTACCGTTGAAAATTATCTACAAGGCTAGCGGGGACGGCGCAACAAATTACGGAAGACTTTAAAATACGACAGTTGTGACAAACATGTGAAATTTGCGGAGCCCCATTTTTAAAATTTCAACAGGATCCACGATAGCTTTAAGATCATCTGTCAAGTACCTCGAGTACTTGATGCAAGAACATGAATTTTTCGCACATATTCTACAAGAATTCGCAGCTATTTAGATGGATTCTCTTCTGCAACAATCTTCCTTAAAATTCTGCTGGCTGTTGTAAGCCACCGGGAATGTGATATCGGAACACGATCACGCCTTGACCAAGATAGGGAACATATTTCCGAATTAATAGCTTGTGCCATTTCCCATAGGTATTTCTGATGTGTGATCTGTGCAAGGGACATGCGATTTTTTCGAATTCTACCACAGGTAAAGTTTCAGAATTATTCAAACTTTTGCTTATGGGTCCTGAATTAGTGTGAGGACCTGCAAGCCTGCGAGGACCGTCAAAATAAAGGCTTCTAACAACTGTTACATCATTAGCAGCTGTTTTAAGATTATTTCGCACTTTCGACCTTTCTCTTCTAATTTCATGTTTGCCCATTATCATCGACTGATCTTTCGACCTAATGAGTCCTACATCTTGGAGAACCGTGGAAGCTAATGCAGCTGCAGCTCTGTCAGAGAAGCCCAGTCTGCCCATAATTTCAGTTCGTGGAAGAGCAACTCACATTTGGTTGTTTAAAAGACGCCTTTTTTCTTTTTAACGACAGGTTCGTACTTTTCAGAAGAGGCAATTACATCTGGAGTATTAAAATCGAATTCATTTGTGTGGCTCTCCTTCATTTCTTCCGAGACCATTTACCTTTTTAAATCCCGTCTTTTCTTGAGCTCACTTGCATCTACGTTGATTTTACAGGTTTCGTAATGAGAGTTCGATTAAAATTCTAATCTGTTAGGTAAAGGTCCATTTTACTTAATGTTACTCGTGTAAGGAGCACAGAAAAAACAAAAGGTGAAATGTGTTACAGATAATTTTTGGAACGATTAAAAATTGAATGTATTTCAGCCAAAGTTTCACGAAGCTAACGATGACACACGACAGTGTTAAGATATGCGAGGCTTGAAACATGGTACGATGGAATTCGTTGAGTATGGTCTGGGTTTGCCTGATACACCGATTAATTAAAAATAGATTTAGTTCTAAAGGTAAAGGGAAGTGGAAAAGTGATCGAAGCAGAATTGAAAGGTCTCTTACTGAGTTTGAAACCAACGGCAGAATATTTTCACATAGGAAATTTCAGCGTTAAAAATAAATTTCGAGTCATCAGAGATTGTGCAAAGGATCGAGGTGTTTGAGTAGCAACGCTGAGTCAATCAAAGTCAATATCAAATTTGTAGAGATCGAAAAGTTCAGCTCGGCGTTTTTTAATTCATCACGAGTTTGATCAACTCGTTCTCTTGATCGTCCATGCGGCTCGTCTAGCAATACAATGTACTCGTCACTGAATTTGACTGAATTGTTTCCTTTCGACTATTAAAAGTCTATTTAAATCTCCTGGAGAGAATTCGTCAACTTGATTTGTCTTCTAAAGTTTACCGTATTCTTAACGTTGAATCTTAAAAGCCAAGTCATGTTACCCATTTCTCGTCTGGAGCCAGACTTTCCAGAATTATTGTGTCTGACAAAGATGTCTGATCCGTGTCGAAACACGCTGGCGACTCTTTATTTACACATCAAATAACTGGCAAAAAGCCCACCCTATCTTAATATATTATAATATTTTTTGTCGATTTTTCAAATCAAGTTAAAGATTGAGTAATGTTATGATTGACTCGATTTTATACTCACCCAAAGAACTAAGAATAACAAACAAGGTGAACATCAGCGTATGCTCATTTTTAATAAAATAATGGAAAACAGATTATCGCCAGATCTTGATAACAGAGTAACTCCCAACTTAAGTTCCAGACAGAACCCGGATAGACTCGAGACTATATCCGGGCCTATCTGTATCTATTCGGTACACAATTTGGTTATGCGGGTCTATCCGGGACTGTTATGGGGCATCTATCCGGGTTTTATCCGGTACTGACTGGAATCTCGTTGACACACATTCTCGTTATCCGGGTTTAACCGGGATTTAAATGGGAAACTAAAAATATAACTCCGGGTTTCATTCGGTCCCGGTCTGGATTTATTCGGCACACAATCTCGCATTCCGGGACCTATACGTGGCCGAAAAGTATTTATCTATCCAGGACTTATACATAGCACTTAAATCTCTACCCTGGTTTTATCCTGCCCTGGTCGGATTATATTTGACACACAAATTTAGCAGTCACAATTTCATCGTCAAAATCAACATTAGAAGCAGTCCACTCTTCGCTCTCATGCTTCTTGTCTAGCTCTATCTTATCTCGATTACCATCTTTTATCTGGAGAAACATTAACCGTCCAGCGGGCGCGCCTTTTGGAGTCACACGAGCAGACGCGCGCCGCACTCCGTGCGGCTGATCAGGAAACCGATATATTCAGACAAAAGGCCCGTTTTGTTCATCTGTAAAGGGATTATTTCGAAGAAGAACATTATTCTGAATAAATTGCAATTTATTTGCGAACATTGGAACCGCAATAAACACTTCACATTCAACATAAACGCGCACCTCACTACGTGCGGTAAAGGTAGGCACGACACCGGGAGCGCGCCTCACTCTGTGCGGCGGATCTCGACTGCTACTTTAACAGACGGAATGCGACTGACAGAAATTTTTTTGGCGAGTCCTCTGCATGCGAATCTATCGAAAATATTGTGGAATAGGATTACACCTTGCCCTCAAGGCATTTACCCCTTTATTCCCCCCGAAATTCAAACAATTCTGGTTGTACCTCACGCAGTGCAGCCACGCGCCCGCCAGAAGGTTAAAAGTAAACGTTGACCTTATTTTCTATTAAATAATGGGAAACAGATTGACGCAGAATTTTAAGAGCATAGTAACTAATGAATATTCTCATTCTTCCAGCATATTTATTTTTTGTCATTATCTTATAATTAACGTGTATTATTATTTTACTTTGAGAAACTCTGATAATTTATGAGTAACGTAAACGCAGACTAACATCTGATAACGTTTCGCATTATCTTGTATAGTTCATTCGAATGATTCATCAAATGAGAAAAGAGAAACTAAGAAAGAATGTTTTTCAGGGTTTCGTATAGCACCTATTCCGAAATCTGTATCTGATCCAGTCCGATGCAATCTTTAATTCCTTTTCTACCATAGCCCGAACTAAGTTCATTTCGAACTCAAATTTCAATCCTTTTTATTCTATAGAAGTTTTTAAACAAACAACGTGAGATAAAATAACATTTCACACATCCAATTAATAAACCACTCGCAAAAATGAGCCAAATGCGAGAAAGACATATCCCAACGCGAAGCGCAATATTTTTTCTTCTCTTTCCGAAAAAGACTGGCTGGGGCACTGGCGAAAGAGAGAAGTCTTGCGCTTTACAACGAATTGAATTTTTAAGGTAATACAAGCTAGATATAAGATTTCACACCAACTTTGGATAACAAATAATATTATACATTATTGAAAGAATTGTTTACATAAAGATTTAGATGATTGTTTGCGTGAGAGTTTGTAGATTTCTTACCATAAAATTCAACCTGATAGTACGGCGGGCCCCTACTGGAACTTCATCGAGTTCTTCTATGGTTAATACGGAAACCATACAGTTTTCCATGTTTATTTTAGCTCGCCTTTTAGCGAGAGCTTCATATGTGTATATCCCAGTAAGAACATTATAACTCTCCAATATTGCATAGACGTCACCATCGGATGTTGCTAATACAATTTGTTCTTGGGTTGGCATAGGTGCATACTTATGCGCAGCTATTCTTATTTTAATATTTTTATCAGTAGGAAAAGTGTATCTTCGAAATTCAAATATCCGGTCTGGATTACGGCGGGGAATAAGCCGAATAAATCCAAGTTGTTCAAGTCCACATCCATTTCCGTCTGCAGAAGGAAGGCTTATAGGAGGAGACATGGACCTGACAGGAGGATGACGCCTTGGAGGAGACCTGGACCTGACACGAGGCTCGGTGAGAGGAAGAGACCTCTCAGGTGAAGGATTTTTTTCAGAAGAATAAGAAGGTCCGACATTGGGTGAACGTTTGGACTGTGTAGTTAACTCTGCAATAAGAAATATATGATTTAACTTTGTTTGAAAAAAACTGATATTGCATCAAACCTGCATGTAGAAATCTATCCACTTTTCCCTAATTTTGTTAGGATATTGGTCAGATCTTCGTTAGAACTCGACGAGTAAGTATGGGTAAGATCCCCTTGAGGCATTGTAAAGACTTTCCATTCTCTGTGACAAGAAAAGTCATATAGGTCTAGTTACACCCCAATCTTATATTTTAACCGGGCTTTAGTTGGGCCCTGATTAGAATAAAAGAACCGATAAATTCTAGTTAGTTATTTTTTATGTATTAATTAGTGTGACCTGTTTTACTAGAATATTTGCAAAAGATCGGATTCTCAGTAGAATTCGATATGCAGATTTAAAAAAGCAAACAATGTAATTAAATATCCAGTAAAGCTCTGACAGAAACATAAAGTAAATGTGCTCATATTGAGAAAGAATCCTTATCTATTGCCTTTGAAAGTGAAAAGTTTTATTAGCATATCTGTGGAACGGAAATTCTTCAAGATAGTGATCATATGCCTCTAGAATTAGTTGAAAAAACAATTAATCATTGTCCAGCGCAATACAAAGAACGAGAAGAAAGCTTTTAAATATATTAGTTGACTAATGCCAGTCTTATGAGACATAAGCTGGGAGCATTGCTACAAAATGACAGCGACAACGTAGAATAGGAAGTCCCTAGCTCAGGGCAGAGGGCTTCACGGGGGCGAGAAAAGTACTGCGGAATCACAATTTTATAAAAAAGAAAGATTATGTCCAGTTTAATTGAGTTAAAGGATAGTATCGATACAAAAGGGTTAATGCGTGAATTTGCAAGAAAAGGGGTTTGAACCCAAGCCATGAATAACATGTCAAAATTCTTCAGCCGGTACGATTTAATTTAAATACATGGAAAAATTGCTTAACTTGCACTAAACTCTTATTGCTCATTGGAATTCTACAACGCCTACCTCAGTCTTGGATTCACAGAGTCTTTCCTAATGCCAATCTGACCGAAAGTGGACTATTCTAGAGTTATCCTGGCAGTGACAGTTCTCTCTCTTTACGATTCACTTAACTTGCCGAAGGCCGACATGAAACTGATTTCTCCTACGTCCTCTGCACTCGCCAGTTCTTTCCCGCTCGCGCCACAATTCTCGGTCTCGTCGGTGCTGCCCTCCTCAGTTGGATTTCTGGGACTTTGATCGATGGGAATTCGACCACCGTTCCGGTATGTGAAATGCGCCGGCTGGTGTAAGATGGCTGCCTCCGCGTGTTGACAAGTGTCGAGTCTGGCATGGCCTGATAGTTGTTTCAATAATCCTTGTGACTTGGATTATTACGCAATAGATTGCTCGACATCCAATGGGCCCTGTGATTGTAGTGGTAGTGACCGTGGATGCGCGAGAGTGACGTAAAGCTTGGTGGCAGTCTTGAGTGTGGGTGGTTGGAGTTTGGTGGCAGTGCTTTTCCCTGCCGGATTTTGCCATTTGAAAGGACTCTGTGATTCTCGAGATCGGTGTAGGACGTCAGGTCCTCCTTACCTTATAACTGCAGGTACCTAATCTAACCTAATTAGTAGTAATAGGTTACATAAAATTTGGTCGAAAAATTCTAACCTAAATAGCTTGTGTTCTATCTGTTCTCCAAAAATAAAAATGAGAAAATAAATTCGCTCTCATTCATCACACCTTAGATTACAATAAGACTTCATCTCTAAAATGTTCTAATTTAAGCTTTTGCCGGCCATGGGAATAATCACGGTCTAATGTTTAATTTTTTTAATCATGTAAATCTGTTAATTCTAATGCGATCGATATGGATGGAATATCGATGAAAATATTTCGGTTATTTCTCCCAGTTATTTTCTTAATATTATTACAAACATTATTAACCGCGAAACTGAAAGTGTTACATAGAAATTGAGAAAAGGCCGCGAATGGACAGATGGGACCATATGAGTGTTTGGAATACCAGAGGGGTGATTAATCTTAAGGTGAGAGTATTATGAGGAACTGTGGACGTGAGAAAGTTAGATGATTTATGTGTACCTGAATTGAATTATGGACTACTTATGGACTTGAATTATGGTCAGCATGTCAGGGATAATAGATTTGTATCTCCGAGAATGTTGTGGATTAGAATTAAAGTAGGAGCCAGAAGATTATCCATCATAGCGTTCTATGCCTCAGTTGATAGTGACAGCAGTGAAGTAAAAGATGTCTTCTGGGACATTTTATATGATACTATAAGTACTTGCCACAGCATAATTGACTTCTTTGTTGCGGATGAAAGAATAAGAGAGCCAGTTAAAGATACACGGGTCATGAGGAGTTCTGAGTGCAATACTGATCATTACCTTCTAGTCTCCGAAATAAATTTGGGTCAGGGATGGATAAGAAATAGGACCAAGAAAACAGAACAAACGCGAAACAAGATTGAAAATCTACAGAAAACGGAAGTGCAAATAGATTTTCAAAATGAGATAAACGAATGTATAGATGAGGCAATTCGAAAGGAGCTAATAAACAATGAAGATATAGAGGGCGCATCGATGCGTGTTGAAATGATGAAGCAAGAAATTGGTTTATAAATGGGCTTTCATTAATATGAAGGGAGATAAAAATTACAGAGTTAGTTCAGCATGAGAAATAGTAAGGGTGAAATGCTAAATGAACAGGATACGTTAGAAAACCCAATTGAGAGTGTCTATACCTCTGAGTTTAGGGCTATAATTAAGAACTTAAGAAATGATAAGGTATCATACCAATATACGAAGGAAAGAGAGATAAAAGCAACTGCAATAATTATTAATTACAGAAGCATCAACTTATTAAAGACCGTAAGTAAAATATATTCAAAAACATTTATTCGTAGGGTAATGAAAACAACAGAAGAAAGGGCATGGGAAGTCCAGAGTGGATTTATGCCAGGAAGATCATGTACGGATCAAGTATTTAGGTTAAGACAGATCACAGAAAACAGTTTGAGAAGAAGGAAACAAGTTTCCTGTGCATTTGTTGACCTAGAAAAAGCGTTTGACAAGGTGGATAGAAGTAAACATTGGGAGGTTCTGAAAGAGTACGGAGTCAATGGATGACTCCTACAAGCAATAAAAACAATATACGCTGGTAGCGAAGCGAGTGTGAGGTTAATGGGAGACTGACTTGTAAGGATTGCAAAGAATGTTGAGCAAACTGAATACAAGCATGAAGAACATGGACCTTAAAATTAACGTAAATAAAACAAAAATTACGGCGTTTGAAGCAGGGGGTGATAAAACAATATGCGTCATTGTCATAATGGATGAAAGGACAGAACAAGTTGATAAGTACGTATATCTTGGTAGCCTATTCACTGATGACGCAAAAATAGATAGAGATCTAGAAAGGCGTATAAACAAGGGCGAGAAGATTATCGGTAGAGCAGAGCCCATTATCAAAAGTAAAAATACTATAAAGTGAAGCTAAAAGGCAATACATAACACAGCCCCACGAAAAAAAATCTATGCGCGAGACCGGACCACCATAACTATATGTTTCTGGGGTCGCTGAGTCCGAATCCGGGTCCGTCTTTTCCATCAGGTCAGGCTCAAGGTCATTTCAAGGTCAAATCAATATTGATCCACTAATGTGGGCCAAAATTCTGTTTCTATATGTTTTTGAGATCCCTGAGTCCGAATTCGAGGTCTGTTTTTTTCTCCACCAAACCACGTTCAAGGTTATTTCAAGGTTTAATCGGGGAAACAATCTGTCGACAGACACAATTACCACATCTATATGTTTTTGGGGTCGCTGAGTCCGAATCCGGGGTCCGTTTTTCTCCAACAATATTTTTCTCTGCTGGTCTTATTAATGTAAAAACTTCAGTATATCTGATACTCTGAATTTTTTATCAATTCCTGTCACTTTTGTCAAACATACATAAAAGTTTGCTGCGCATGCTGGCTCTTCCCAATATGCAGGTTTTGCAAACTTAATTTTTGCTGTTATTTTCGAAATCATATCTGGTCATCATCCTGTAACAAGCACTACATATCTTGTTTGGTATCCATTTTTTATCTTGTTTATAAACATCCAATCCAAACAGTTTTTGTAAATATTTTTAATATTCGGTCAGCTGACTGGTGATACTTAGAACATAAGTAACAAAATCCATCAACATTTTTGTTACAGTAGTGTTCACATGAAGAACATGCTACATTTGTTTTTAATGAAGACCCTGAAGTATGTTTATTTGAAGTATTTGAAGTTGCGTTATGTTCGTTTTTCTTTAGGTTCGATATTAGATTTAAGTACGCACGCGTTAGGCATCCTGGTCCGATCGCAGGTGAGTCCGCCGTCCTGAGGGTGATAACTGTCATACTCCCTCAGTTCTAAGTATGAGAGCTTTCTGACTTTGACGAGGACAATGTCAACTCGTCGTCAGACACACTACTGCTTCATTCTCACGCACTAATGCCCCCTGCAAGGCAGCACGCCATCGCTAGCTTCGTTACCATGACGGACTGGAAAGCGAATCATTCTCCACATTTTCTTTTGAAAATGTTATCATCTTTCCCAGTGTCCTTCACGGTAGCAGGTTTTGAAGAATTCAAGTGAGAATTCAAGCTTGATTTTGGTGATTCCCCTCGCCTCTCATCATCGGGGTGCTTCATTTCAGTTGAAATGCTCACATTTAATGCGATTCCTAATGTTGACACTGGAAAGAATAAAATATATGTTGGTGATCCAATGGTGACTATACCTACTGGCAGCTGTGAGATTAAAGACATTGAGAGTTATGTCCAGAAAGCTCTAGCAATTGATGAAATTACAATAAACGTCAAGCCAAATAATAACACATTGCGCAGGGAGATAAATTTTAATCGCAAAGTGAACTTCCAACCTCATGATTCTATTGCACGATTGTTGGGATTCGCTCCACGTGTTCCCGAAGCCAATGAGACTCATACTTCTGATCTACCTGTGGCTATGCTCAAAAAAATGCTCTGCGAGTTGAGTGTAATATGACATCTGAAGCTGACGTAAATAATCGCAAAGTGCACACGATTCATGAATTCTTTCCTGTTGCAACACCAGGAATTAAGATCGTTGAAGTGCCGTCACACATCATTTACCTTCCAATCGCCGTGAATACAATACATCAAATTCAGCTTTGCATAGTTGATCAGGACGGTGACTTTCTGAATTTCCAAGGAGAGGTGAAAAACAATACGACTGTACGTCAAATCATCATCATAATGGGTATAGTGTACAATGGCAAAGGCGTCTATATAAGAGCGTCAACATGTCGATTGCAAATTAGTTCTTAAACAGCACGCAAGGAGCTAACACCTCAGAACGTGCTCTTTCTGAAATAGCTTGGTCTGAAGATCAAACCTCGTGGAAAAAAATTATACGTCCACTCAAGATATTTATCATCTCCTTTTGTTTCAATAAAAATGAAAGATATACTAAACATTCAAACACCAGTGAGATTTGGTGAGTCTATAGCTCACTATGAGATTCATGTACATCAGCCTTATGCATCATCATCATTCAGCTACAGCGATGAAATTCGAGCTGCTTTCCAGCATCAGAATTTGTGTATACTACCCAGCAAGAGTACACTGCATGTGTATGGAAGACTAACAAGGCCTGATTGAGTTATAGCTGTTGCTAGTACAGCACTAGTGAGCAATCCCATCTGCTATCTGTTTGATTAAGTTCACTATGAACGCAATGGTATTGAGATTCATCGCTGCAACGATGTCACTCTCACTAGCGCAATGAAGTGCTACATCTCACTTGCTGCTGGACAAAGTTATTTTATGGAGAATGCAGGATGGCTCGACATCCGGGAAGGAAAAAAAAGTCTTACCAATGATGAGGGATACTTTGATGTCGCTATACCACTCAGTATGACCCTAGGATTTGCTGAAGACTATCGAAAGATCGTTGTTAATGCAAAGCATGAACTTATCCTGACAAGATCACGCAGTGACTTAAATGCTGTTGTTTAAGCACGACAAGCACCAGGAAATGAAGAGCAATTTAAGATCTCGATTCATAAAATAGAGAACTATGAGTTTTCGCTCATGAGAATTGTATGAAACCCCCCTGCTTCCCACAACCTCAAGACATATATGGACTGTGAAAACGTAAATTCAGTTGGAAAAACTACGCTACATTATACTGGGTTTCCAGTCAGGTAAAAAGGATAGGCTAGCCAGATATGCCATAATCAGTTTCCACTACTGTATGAGCTGTATGCAAACTTCCAGGCAGTCTACTATGGTATAGAGCCTGAACTCATGTTGAAGAAAAGTGATTTCAAAGAATACGCTCCTCTCAGTGTCATTGATTGCTCAAAACGAAATGAGTTCCTCAAACAGACATCAGTGGACGTTCGTTTGTAATTAGAATCTGCAGACAATTTTCCCGCTAAAACTGCAGCCTACTGTCTACTCATACATGACCGTATGATTCAGTAACAGCCACTGAGTGGTAGTGTAAATAAGTTGATTTAAGGTGATAGTGGTGGGGATAATGTAAGGGTGGTGGCGAGAAAAGATATGAAGTAGATGATTTTGGTGAATAACCGGTCACTGTTTTACCGACTAAGGTATCACCGAATTGCCATAGGTATGATACTGTGACTTTTATTTAATTTCCCAAATGGGTAACTCGATATTTTTCTTCCTATAAACGTAAGTTGTTGCGAAAAATATTTCCGTATATCATATTTAGCAATATTGGACTGTTCAGTTAAAATAAGAAATTATGAATGAAATGTTTCAAATTAAACAAATTAAAATTTACTTTCTCTCCTATTAACAATCTTTCCTTCTCCACTCCTCTTTCTCCTTCCTTCTCTTCATCTCCATCTTACCCACCACTCCCTTCACCCATGCATACCTCTTCTCTCGAGAGAGCCAAAACCTATTGAAACCCTCCATACACCCACACCTCATCCTCGCTATAAGTTCCTGACTTCCTTTCTCTCCTTTCACACACAAATATTGCGCTCTTGCCCTTGGCATAATCCACACATAGTTCCCGTTAAATCTTGACTCTCTTATTCTCTCTTCCCCTTCTATCTTCTCTCTCTCCATGCTGTTTTGCTTAACCAATTCATAAACCTTCCTTCCTTCCTCGTGCATCCTTCTCACTTCATCCATCCGATGAGTTATTACACAAATTTGTAGTAGATACACAACACCTGTAATCGGCAACAGTAATTACCTTCAATGTCCACCTTTTATTACATCTGACCCGAAGTGTTTTCAATTGGTGCCCACCATCAAGCAGCCCGTTACATTGATCTTAGCTTCAGTCTTATATTAATAAAACAAGTCAATATCCGACAGCTTCCATTCGTATCAAACATCACTATGATAACCTAGGCGACACAAAAATACGGAAAACTATAAAGTTATCAAAATCAGGGTATTATGGAATAAGTCCAAAAGCAGAGTGTGCCTGGGTAACCAAGCTAGAACTTTCCGATAAAGCGCTGTGCTTTTCGAAAATGGTAAGAGATGGTTGTCTCTATCTTTCTTGTGAAAAAGTTAATAGGTGCTCTGGCAACACATTTATACAACTTCCTAATGTTTCGTAAGGAAACGTTGTAAACTTTATACTGTATATAGAAAGGATAAAAGAGAACGTTATACTGAATAGTTTGAAAACAAAACCTACTTTTGGAAAGGAGCATATCATTCTACAAACCGTTATCGAAATTGTGAACGAAACAGTAGCTGTCTCTGTTACAGAAATCGATAAAGTCAGCGTGTGCATAGAAGTGAAAAGTGAACGATTTATCTGTGCTGTGCCTAAACACTGAAGAATTTAAATTTTTCAAATGAAAATGTATTTTATAATTTCTGGATCATAAAGAGCCTCAAAAACGATCCTCATTTCTCGAGGGGAAGTCTTGCTGAATCCCACAGGGGTATTTGTACCTGAACCCGTCAAGGATCCATATCATTTTCCTCTCCAATATCCTTCACGGGCACACATTCAAGAAATCATGCGCGAAATAAGCCGTGCAATAATGCGCACAGAATACTGAGTGGGTTCCTTTGCTGGAACACGTGACGCATGCGTGATTCCTATGGACGCCGCGGACAAGCGCAGTCGGTCACACGCCATTTTGAAATAGCTGTTAGCATAGCTAACACTTCTTTTTAATTTCCTGTATCGATAGTCCCATACGAGATCGGATTGTCAGTGGCATTCAGGATGCAGATTGAAAAAAATCAATTATGAAAAGAAGACAAATTGGATTTGTAACAAAAGAAATTTGAAAAAAATATCTGGTTTAAAAATATGACGACGTCAATACAGATGCGACTTTAAGTATAGATGCTCCTCAAAATGGTTTAGCTGTAGTTTTTCTACAAGCAAATTTAATCCTCACATACGGTAGTGATGCTCTTACAGAAACATAACGTAGATAAGCTCCAAATGAGAATGATGCAATAGCAATAGATCTCTAGAATCGGATTTCGGAAAATCAATGAATCAATGTCCATTGCAAATACAGAAAATAGAATTTACCAATAGAATTGAAGATGATTGCCCAGGTTGAGACCAGAGTATAAGCGACCCTCATTCTTTCAAGTGGAAGAAAAAGAGACTACTATATTGATGATGTATTTCGTTAACAATGTACTACTGATTATTCTAATGCTTCATTATATATTATAGTCGTTATCTTTGGTCTATAAATTAATAAATTCGTTAAAGTTGAGGTACAAAATTCTTTTTCAAACAGTCAGAAATACACCCCACTCTCAGCTTAGGAAATGTGTCGGGGTGCCTGCAAATAGCCTTGTTCCTAATTCGGAAGTAAACAGAAACAGACAGGGCCGCATGAACCGTTTCCAATTGAAATGCATAATATTGCGCAATATACTCGACTGCGTACTCGCGCACTGCGTCCCTTCTGGGGCGAGAGTCGCAACCGTCTCTCGCCCCTTGAGCTGAGGAGCTACGTGGGCCAGCAATTCTAAGAATTCCTAAACCACGAGTTCCCAAACCTCGTATGTATATCTACTATGGGTCATTCGACTTGGGATTTTATAAGGTCCCAGAAATTGAAAGAATGTCAAGCATTATTTTTAACCTAGTTATCGCTTTTCAAAGTCTTTTGCAAATTGAATTTAAATTTTCAATCGAATGAGTGAATCTTTAACAAAAGTGATACATTTTCAAAACAGAAGATTAATTTTGTACAGAAAAAAATCTTCAATAACATACGAGAAATTTAAAAAATAGTTGAATTTTCAATTGAAAAAGATGAATTTTCAACCAAAAATGTAATAGTTAAATTTTCAGTTAATAAATTTATTTTTAACCAAAAAGTACGAATTTTTATCAAAATACATGAATTTGAAAAATAAATAAATTTGCAACCAAAGTGACAAATTTTTAACTACAGTGATCAATTTTACCCAAGTAGCTTAAAAAAAAGACGAATTTTCAAAAGAGAAGATTAATTTTGTACAAAAATGGAAAAATCTACAGAAAAAGACATTAACTTTCAAAAATAGTTGAATTTTCAATTTAAAAAGATTAATTTTCAACCAAAACTGGAAAATTTTCAGTAATTGTCGACAATGCAGTTCGATTTTCAAATAAGGAGATGACCCTTAAAATAAAATGACCAGTGGTTTGAATAAAAGCTGAAAGTTGCTCTACATGAAGAAAAAATTATCTGCAAGAATGCGAAATAACTTCATTTGCTTAAAAAAGTTATTTATAACAGTATACATTTCTGTTGAATAGTAATATAATATATTAAGATATTTTATTTCAATGGGTCATTAAATAATAATAAAATAATTGATACAAATACCGAAAATGCAACAAATTTCATTTTTAACAATCAATTGATTTATATAATTTAATCCAATCAAATAATTTAATTTATAATGAAAATTTCCTTTGGTGGAGAATATATGTAATATTTCTAAGGTGTACAAATATAAAAATGGTTTTTTGTCATATTACATCTAAAATAACAAATTTGTGAAATTCTTTTCAAAACATCGGCCTCGTGAGATATCTTTTAAATTTAAGCAGCTTCAATTGTATAGACTAAACGCTGAATTTGGTTAACAAATACCTCCGGAAATTTGTTAACTCGCTTTGCCGCACATTTGTCATTTCTTCAAGGTTTTAAATTTCTAAAACTATTTGCTTCTCTGTTTTAATCCCTATAATAATTTTCTAGCCCAATTTTCCGGCCATTGCTGAGACTTGTAATATTCAACTTTCACAAATACGCTTACTTCTTCTTATTAATAACTAGGTGGATTTCATCATTCCAAGTTTCTCCAGTCATCTGCCTACAACTGCAGTACCACACACTCCAGATGCACTCTGGACGGTGTTATCCCGCGATGTTGTAAATGCGCCCTCTACATTCTCATTACCTCTCAGCCTCTTATCCGCTACAAAAAAGTTCTAAAAGATAGCTTCTCATTCACTACTTCCACCATCAACTGTAGCGTAGTTCAGGTTAGTGCTATACCAAATTGTCTTGTGATCCACAGAAATCTGGGAGATACACATTCATACTATTTTTTGTTAAATGGACGTTTATAGTCGCATCGACTGTACTACAGGGTAAATTATGAACTGCAAGGTATCTGTGGTGTATTATACCAACGGACAGAAGTGAAGCTTCCTGAAAACACATCCAGCCTCGCTTCCTGCTTCAGGAATCGAATCAGCGCCATCGTGCCATAAACTCACCACCCCTATCCTTAACATGGAGAACCCATCATATATAAACCCCAGAGCCATCCCTGTTAATCGTCTTGCTTTTCTAGCAGTAATACTGACAACTTTGATCTACAAGTTGCTCTGAACCACTAGCGTACTTTTAACTCTTCGTGAACCAAGTGACGGATCATCAAGTTGTGAAAAAAGTCCCTTTGGTTTCGGTCGTCGTACGAGCTTCTTTCTGAGTAACTTATCTTTGAATTGTCTTGCGATTATTCGTCCAAGTCAATTCACATAAAACATCCGGCAGAGTTTCGTCGCTGCTCTGCAACACATACTTGGTTATACGTTCGTGGAATGAACTCGAGAGTGGATTCGGTAGCTGTGTAGTACCGTCTATCGCTTTGCTAGTGAACAGTGATCGTGCGTCATTCTACCACTATAAATGAGTTACTTCCGTTCACTCATGCAAGACTATATTCATTCGAACATCCAGTAGAGTTCCCTTGCTGCTCTACGGCGTATCGGAGATACAATTGACAAGTCAACCTCTCTTGCCCTTTACGGAAAGAGAAAGGTAATTGTAAGTTCTTACTTTACGTAACTGTTAATCTTTTCTACATCTTCCTAAAAAATCATCTGTTATCTTAACTATATCTTATTCGTTTCAAACACTTTATTGACGCAATCTCTGTAGGATTGATCTCCATAGGGTTGATTCCACCAAGCGTGATTAAATTTTAATCCTTGATTAACTTTACTGAATCAGTACATTGGGTTCTACCATCTTTTAAACCATGATTAAAGTAGCCCAATCGATGTTTATCTTAATTGGCCGTTCTTGGCTGGTTAGCGACTAACAGCGATTAATGGGGCTCAACATAACCTCAAAGTTTAGTTAAAGTGCAGTGCGACAGTTTATAGTGTGAAATATGGCTGCAAAATGAAATATGTTTTTGAAATATTATTTTACCTTTTCTTTTCTCTTTAGAAAACACCACTTTACTTAATGACTTTGATTAATGTAATTTTGAAGATGCTTCTGGACAATTTTTCTGGGTTCAAAATTCAACCTTTTGTTGAAAACTCGTATTTTATGATTTAACAGTTTTTTTATTGAAAATTAAAATATTTTTCTGTGGAAATATCAACTATTACACAAATGTGAAATTATGTGTCACTGTCCTTCAACTGAAACTCAATTCTTAATTATGTTTGTGAATTTGCCAAGATTCCCTCCTTCGAGTTTTCCAAATTACCCAATCGGCATTGAGGAAAAGGGACGAAAATGCTTTCGAAATTTTTGTGGTAGACCTATTTTTTAGAGGAAGACTATTCAGAACACGTTTTTATGTCACAAAATAAATAGCAATTGATAAAAAGTAACTGTACGTACTATGTGTAACATAGAAATAAATGAATGCTCATAAGTTCGAACGACTTGCACCGTGACACAAAACTGGGCATTGCAAGAAAACTATTTTTTTGTCTCTGAACAAATTGCCTAAATTAATTCGCTGTTGATCGCAGTATCAATAAAGGTAGCTTTAAAGAACATATAACTGGGATATACATAAAAGGACAAAATTGTTATCACGAGAGCTTATTTCTTCCACTTTGGCACCATCACTTATCTCCAGATCCTCTACTGAACATGATACATTTTTTTCTCCAGAGGTTTCGGATCCATCCAGTGTGAAAGTTTGAACTGAATTTTAACAAAAATGTTCTTCACTGAAAAATTGTATAAATTGACAAGCATAACTAAGAAAAGATTTGATGAGATCGAGAACTCCACTTAGAAATATTGTGCAAGGTTCTCTGTATTGCGAAAAATGTGATAGTTCTAGCGACAAGATCATTTCGCCATCAGGGGAGGACTTGATGACTACGCAAATGAGAATCCACTCAGTAGACATAGAGGTCATTGATAAAATCATAGTCATGCGGAGCTGAATAATTTAGTTAAACAATCATTCCTTCCGAGTTCCAATCCAAGTTAGAAAACATTCTTCTCCTCGTTTTGTTTAATACTAAAAATTATACGCGATATACTAATAAAATCATTTTTACGAATTCTATCAAAGAAATTAAGTTTCACCAACATAAAGGTTTATTGTTAAGCGTTGAAAAGGGAAAGAAACAAATATATATATGGTTTTGATGTTACTTTGAGGCAATATTCTTTGATTGGACTCTACTCTCAACTTAACCTACCTGGATTTGTGTACGGAACTTTTAGGATTCTGAAAGCTTGCAAGGCCCTTCGATACATTTTCCAGGATTTTAGGAAATTTCAGATTTCATGGAATTTCACGGGGTTTTGAACGGATTTTATTGGATTTAAACGGATTGTGAAGATTTGAAGGGTTTAAATTTTTTTACTTTGAGGACACCGAAAGGGTCATAAATTCTTTAAGACTATGCTGGCCCACCAAAAGTGGAGCCATAAAATCGGGCAGCGGGATAAGTGCATACTCGATAAGTGCGTCAGCTGTCAGCACATGCCTCAGTTTGTTTTCGGTGTTTAACGAGGTGTCTCGATTTTGGTTGTGTTACGATTCGTGAAAATTCCGAACGAAAAGAAGATAGAGCGTTTGTCGTTCAAAGGGAAATCTGAGCGTGCAGTTCAACTGAAAGCAGTTAGCTCGCGAAGCTTATTGGAACAAAAAGATCGAACATTATGGATGCCAGAACAAAAAATCGTCAAAAACAAGTGATAATATCGTTTTAAATACTGCTTGAATAGAATAGTTTAAGAGAGTGAGGGACAGGCAGCAAACTTTCGCGAACGTCTCTACATATCTTACTTTATATAGTACCTAGTGGAGATTTAATCCTTCTGCAGAACCTCACTTCGGAGGTTTGCGGGAAGCTACAGTTAATTCGACGAAATTCCATCTCCACCGAGTCATTGGAGAAACTAAATTGACGTTTGAAGAAATGACGACTCTGTTAACACACACTGAGGCTTGCCTTAATTCTAAGCTTCTCCGAGCTCAGTCAAATGATCCAACGGACATTTCATGTACCCCAGGACATTTTCTGATCGGAGGTCCGTTGAATGCAGTTCCAGAACCATCGCTTGCGGACGTTCTTCCAAATCGATTGCCTCGCTGGTAGCTGATCCTGCAAATGCGTGATCATTTTTGGAACCGCTGGTCAGCTGAGTATTTGAGAGAACTTCAACCTTGATTCAAGTGGACTACTTCATCGTCATCCATACAGATTGGAGATTTAGTTCTCATTCGACATGAGAACCTTCCACCCGCTCGGTGGCCAATGGGTCGGGTTCTACAGCTTCGTCCTGGCAAGGATGGCGTTGTTCTCGTCAGTTCGCGTTCGCCAAGCAACAATTTCTGTCTATATTTTAATTGTAGAGTTTTGATTTGTCCCTAATAAAGACCGCGCTTTCTGGCTTCATCTTCTTTTTGATTAAAGTACTGTGTTTTCTTTAATGACTTGACCTAAACATGCATGTCTTCCTACCAGAGTTGTTCAGTCGTTGTTCAGTTTTAAAAACAGAGTGGATATCATTTATTACTTATGACAGGCTTTTTTCCGGTTATATTTTGCTTTGAAACTTTTTTGTCAGCTTCGGTGAAACGTAGGTTATCTGTCTTTCTCGCTCCTCAAGGAGCGGAAATTTTAAATAATTAGAGTAAGTGAAATACTCGCTTGTGGAAAACTGAGCAGCTGTCTTGGTTACTCTGATTCCTGTACATTCACATTTCTCAATTATGTATACCTGAGGAATATTTTTGAGGTTCTAATTTCAAACGTCTTCTCGTTTCAAACGATTCCTTTTGAATTCATACGTAATGCTCACAATGTAGTTTTTCTTTAAGTTTGGATAATTATCTGTATCAGGCAACAAAATGGACGAAATTGAACAAATATTTTTTATCACGGAGAAAAATCTAACAGAAATGGTAATCGGCCCTGACTGCTTACGTCTGAATTCTCCCGATTTGTGACCAAGGCTATTTGTAGGTAACCCCTGACACTAGACTCAAAACTGTGAGTTTGGTGTAATTTCAAATTTAATGCCCGTGAAAATGCAATGTTTGTAGAAAAAACATTAGGATCTGTACACGTTGATTGAGTTTTATCTGGTTAGAAAAACTAACATGACAAACTAGACATTGAAAAAATAGTATCGTTCTCGGGAAGAGAGCGGAAACATAGGAGCTGCAATGTGGTCACAATGAATTAATGATACGTACCAGTTACCAGTGCTGATATTAACATTATTCATGTCGAGGTTGCCACGGCGCGTTTACGTCAAACACTTTTTGCCCTTGGTATTTTTCTGTGATTACGGTCTGTGCTCTGGGAGGGGAAAGAACAAATATCTTAGAATAGTCTATGTACTCGAATCGTCAGAATATTCATTAGTTACGCTTTTCTCCAAATCCGGCGTGAGTCTCTTTTTCAATT
>CAKNXH010021741.1:0-10419 GCA_932178445.1 Andricus quercusramuli | reverse complement strand
TTAGTATTTCTAGTTATGATCATATTTTTGCGGTTTTTCATCCCTTAATTTAACACTTGTTTTCAACCTGAGTGTATTTGATTAGAAAAGGTTAGCATGCCATATAATATGTTCATTTTGAAAGCTGTATCGTTGCCTAATTGCCTAAAATTCATCAAGCGTGAGAAAAATAAAATGAGAATTCTTCTGAATATCGAAGTTAATTGAACAGTTGCACAAAACAATTATTTTATGTCCAAATTTTCTGAATTCCCTCGACATATATAAGGGTGAGTAGCATATGCAGGTTCGGTCTTCTGACAGTGCTCACTGTGAGCGCATCTCAGTTTCTTTTTGGTTCTGGTAGAGTCACGGTGCGGTGGCTCAGGCGATATCCTGTCAGGTTTTCGAGAAATACCCGATTTCAAAGCGTTGTTTTTCTTTAAATACTTTGCTTAATGTCCATGTTCATTTTGTGTAAAATGTTTTTTTAATAAACAATCCAGGAAAAGTATGAATTATTAATGTGTTATATTTTCTGTACATGTAAAAAAGTATAGTATGCCGGAAATTAATAGCAATCTACACTATGGTTAAGATACAGAAATTTTTCAACCCGCTGTTACATCCTCAACATTTCTGTGATCCTTGAAATTTTTGATAGGCGGCGGTATCCTTGGCATGAAAATAGGCATTTACGAAGAAATGAATAATCGTTGCGTAATAATTTCGGGTGATTATTCTTGAATCGGGGTGTGACCTTCGCTTTAGGTTCTCATCGTCAAATTTTTCTCTCGATGAGAGAATGCACATGGTTCAGAGCCTCACCCGTCAATAAGAATGGCTAACAGGCGAAGCCGCTCCTTGCTCTCTTCTGAGAAGGGAGTAGCTAGGAGCAGAAACCTCCACATGAACTCCGCTGGTAATGCTTCCAGGCTCACTCGTGGGCCTGCAAGTAGCTAATCTGCTCCTCTCTCGAAGCGCCTGGTCTTCTTCGTTCGATCCAGCTTCGCATTGAGGATATACAAGATGCAACGGATATACAATGGACTACTTAGGTGAAATGTTTAGTGTTAAATTTCATAAAGTTGAACAATTTATGCTACAATTAACATTTAACATATTCGCATTTTACATATTTTAGAATTTACAAACAATATTCTTTGACATTATGAAAATCATGATTCTGGATCTCTATTTTCATGTATTTCAGATAACTGATTATCTCTCATCAGCAATGATACAGCTATACCTACTATAGTCATACTTTCCCTATACTTTAGACATAATCTACATGCTTGAGCTATACTCGAAAGATATACTTCAGCCATACTTTGACTGAACATCAGCTATACTTTATCTATACTGCAGCTATAATTCTCAGATATACTGTAAAAATAATTCTCCTATACTTCAACTATACATTGTTATACTTCAGCTATATTTGAGCTCTACATCCACTATACTTCATTCAAACATACATGAAGTATGGTATCGTCTCAAATGCCATACTTTTACTATACTATCTGAGAGATTACTCCCATACGATTTCACAGATGTTTTCCTAGATCAATCCTATACCAACATTTTTTTACCCGGGTTGCTCTTTTTTGAGCAGGGAGTAGCTAGGAACAATTTTTCTACAACCGTTTGCTTGAGAGAGGGAATAGCTATGTGGTGGATTTGTAAGCTATGCACCTGAATTATCAAGCGTGGATTGAACATCTGGGAGTTATAAGCGGAAAGGCTCCAGGAATACCAAATGGCCACCACACCACGCAAAAACTCTACAACCTATGTACCTGTCAACTTGAGGAGATCGCTACTTTCGAGCTCACCTTATCTCGTGACGCGACGCTGACTGGGTTCTTTTACCCAGCGCCTCTGAATAGCTTCATTCCCATGAAGTCGACAAGCTCATCTCCACGGGACCTTGGCTCAACTGCTCTAACGTCTTTAACAAAAGGGATAAAAAATGAAGTTCCGAAGAAAAATTTCTCGTTGAAGCTGACTTACGTGAACGTTCCAGTTTTCAATCACCAAGAGAAACCCATCAGCTAGGCCGTAGAAAACAGGTTAGAGAGAATAGGGAGAATAGAGAATTTCAGAGATTATTATTGAAGAAGCAGACGCACAGCCAAATTTAGCTAGTTTTGAAAATAAAAACAGAGAAGTAATAAAAGAGAGAAAATCAGAATTAATAACGATTAGAAAAGAATCAGAATGACAGGAGGTAAATTAGGAAATAAGCGAGTTCAGATGAGCAGAGCATACCGGAACTAGGGGGCAGTTGATGGTCAATTGTATCATCATTAAAATAACCCCCTATTGGAGGAAATTCCAGAGCAACTTAATGCCTGGAAACTGGTCGCACCTCAAGACCAGAGTGCTGCCTTGAGACATTTTATAGAGCGAAGCTGCGGCCGGGAATATTCACAGAAATTAGTACTTTCAGCAAGAGGTGTGAAAACTTTGAACTACCGAAGTCGGACCAGGCTGCACTGAAAGGCTCAATGGTCCACAGTCTGATTCAGGAGTCGTAGGCTCTAGTAGCAAAGGACGTAAAGGATACGTTTCTACGAAGTGAAAAGGGTGAAAAATACTTTGGAGTCTAACATGACCACATCAAAGACACCTTTAAAAAGCTTATCTTCAGTAGGTGGGCAACACCGAAAGTACTTCATTCAGGTCGAGGTACGGAGTGCGTGATCAACGTACTGGACAAGATGGCTGGAGACTAAAATATCTACCGCTCGCGCATTCCTGTCTATCACGCCCAGGTGAATCCTGCCAAGAGGGCAGTCAAGTCATCAAGAATATGATATTCTCGTTCGTAGAAAAGGATCACTGCGAATGGGACGTGCACTTGAAGGACTTCATGTTCGTGTACAATACGTCCGTTTATAGCACAACTCGGTGTACCCTGGATTCTCTCAATATGGGGTGGGAGCTGAGACCTCAAAACCTGATTCGACGCACTTTCAAGGTGGAGGTAGAGTCGCACTCGCCCAATGTTAAAGTTGAAGCAACTAGGATGTCGGGACTCACCCATTCAAGAGATCTGATCACGAAGCATCCTTTTCAAGCCTATTGAAACCTTAGAACATAAGATTGGAAGACGAATGAGGTAAGAACTAGATTTTGCATTTTTATAAAATTTGGTTGAAACACGGACAAATGTGAGAATGTCCAAAAATAGCAGTAATATTTATCATTGTGTTATAGAAGATACCAAATGATTGATTACATCCAAAATTTTTGATTTTTATGTTGGCTATGTCAAAAGTAAAACACCAAAAATTGTTTAAGTTTTATAGACATTTCCGTGAATGCGGACACACCCACATTTATTTGTACATTTAAAGTAGAATTTTTGATATAAACAAGAGAGCTTTATGGAAGAGCTCCAAAAACAAAAGTGTCGAATGTGTGAAGGTCGAAACTGAAGAAAAAGAGGCACAATGATATAAAGACCCTTTTTCACTCAGTGAAACCTTCCAGGAATATTCGGTGTGAAAAACGAGAATCGTTGTGATTTACCTAGTGAATTTCAAGGTACAAATTTTTTTCAAAACTGCTGGTTTCTTGTTGTTTTGGGATTTACCTATGACTGCCATTGATCAATTAGAGCAATGGGTGCGTGTCCAGAATGCTAGGAAGTGATTTTCGGAGGTGGACCTTAAGGTGCGTGTTTCTTTAAAGTGTGGCGCTTTAACCCATCTAGCCTGTGCGAATTTTAACATATCTAACAAAAACTTCGATAAACTCAAAAAAGATCAAGCATATTACTTCTTTTCCTCACGCGCTTGCCCCCTCAGTAGCAACGGCTGCCTCCAACCAGCCTAATCTTGCTGCTATGATCAGAAGTGCTGTTTTGGGAGCAGAAAAGGATGCGCTTGCGCAGTCTCAGGAAATCCTTTCTAGAATCACTGAATTTGAAAATAAGCAGCAAGCGTTGGATGATAATCTCATAGTCTCCATTCAAACTATGAAAGCTGACATTGCTGATAACTCGAATCGAATTACTGTGTTCAAAGCTAGCTTAGGAATTGGAAAGGAAGATATAACAAAAATTGAAAAGGATGCCAATGATTTAGATTTAGAGGTGGCTACTCTTGAGCATGCGCTTAACATGAGCAAGCAGGCAGCCCTCCAAACGACTTTGGAAATTTATAATTTCCCTACGAAACCCAATGAAGACCTTTTTAATAACATCGACTCGATAGCTAAGGCTCTGGATGTTCCCCTTATGAGGGAATATGTGGTCAAAATATACAGAATTATAAACGCACCTGCGCTCACAAAATCCTCCCACCCGCCCACCATTGTAGCGAAACTCGGCAATCAACAACTGCAAGATAAATTTGTTGAGAGATGAGAGGTCTTCAGAAACTTCTCTACAGAAAACTTTGGATGGTAGAGCAAATATGAACACCCGGTTTATCTACGTGAGACCCTGTCACCTTTGAACAGGAAATTCGACGCCATTGCCCTGGGTCTCAGAAGAGACAGAATAATCACATATCTGTGGATTGCAGGCGGAAAAATTTTTGTCGCAAAGAGGATGGATCTCCACGCATTTACCTGGCTAATCTGCAGACCATCGTGGGACTTAGATAGCAACATCTGCTTCCTTGTATCATCCTAAGTATATATGTTGGTGATTATAACATAACTTCTCAATTAGACCGATTTCCAACTCATCTAGCATACTCAATAATTTTTTCAATTAAAAATGTTTACTTAATAACACAGAAGTTCCACAGTCATTCTAACTGTCCTAATGGGGTTTGTTATGCTCTACAAAAAAATCTGTTAAGTAAAAGTAATCCTGACTATATTGCAGGGACCCGACCGAAACTTTCGTTCTATTTCGTTATCGATAGAAAAAAATTAGTTTTTACTCAACTTTCATTTTCTCATTTTTCTTTCCTCTTTTTTATTTTTATCCGAAGAAACAGATTTTTTTATTTTGTTTCTTAGGAATTGCAATAGGAGCATTTTGTGGTGTTTGTTCAATTTGATCGTTGAATTCTTGTTGTTTCTTTTTCAGGAATTCTATATATTGAATTGATTGTTGGACGTTAAATGGGATTTTGAATTTGATTTTAGTCTGAGTAAAAATTCTTGAATTTTAAAGGATCTTGTCAACAGTACTAAAGAAATTTTGAAAGCTCTCAATGATCTTAAATATCCAGTCGACCATTGGTCACATTTTCTAGTCTGTTATTTAACAACCTTGCTGGACTCGCGAACTCTCCGTGACTGGGGGAAATCATTAGGTCATACAACAGAGTCTCCGTCCTATGATCCCGTGCACACATTTCTTGAGGGCACGGTTCACACATTGGAGACACTTGAAGGAAATTCAGCTAACTTAGAGGATTCTTTGAATTGAAAGTCGAATAACAAATCGCAGGCATTAAAATATGGTCTGCGTCAACATTCAATAAGCGAATGTCCTATATCAAGAACGTGTCGATTATGTAATCATAATTATTACACCATGCTTCATCAAGATGCGACGACATCAAACATCACTCAACAGTTACCGTCAACTCAAAGAGAAGATCGCACATTGTCCTGAGTTCATCATCTCAGCATTCGTCATGCAACTCGACCTAGAGCAAAAGGTCTATCACCTACAGCTTTTATCAAGGTCAAGTCAATTAGTGGTGCTTCAGTGTTTATGCGTGCACTCCTTAATCAGGGATCCGAAGTGTCGCTCGCATCTGAGTCCTTCGCACAACGACTCAAGCTCGCGTGTTCAAGGCCCTTGGTCCCGTTCGATTTTTAGCCTTTTGCTCACTCACGCCAATTTTCCTCCTACATGGATAAATTGTTCGATGTAATATTTTAACCACCTAATCTGAAGGGCATAATGCCCAATATCTTAGTCTCAGTTTTTTGAAAAATGGTCTTGTTTTTTATTTATTTTTTTCTTCAATTAATCGAAAATTAAGTTCATTTCTGCGCCTGTAAACGAGCAATCCGCCACCGGGTAAGTACCCCCGTTGAACCTAAAACAGGCGGTCCGAATGTCACGTAGAATTTATCCTAATTCACCGTGACGGTTTTCGAGGATGCTGATCCCAGAAGGTAGGTCGTAACTCATCCGCCCTTTTCATTGTTGCATCCTGACACGATTCGAGCCGCTTGAACGAAATTGATAATTATTAAAATATGCAGAAATTTAATTTTAATATGCTGCATTAGGTTCATTACATAATTACGAGACGATTAAAAAAAGATAGAAAAAAATCGGTTAACCCGTTCAATTTCTGTTGGGAGTTTTGGTAATTTTTCATTTTAATCAAGATTACCTTCAATACTGAGACCAATTTTCCTAATCCTTTTTAAACAATTATTTTCAAGAACAGATTCGAGGAGATCAGATAATTTCACATCAGAGTAATTCATTAATTACTCCATTGATCACTAATCAATTCATTATTGCTTCCGTCTAGATGGGTTTTTTAATTTCCTCAATTCTCGAATATACTTTTTCATGTATTTCATATAATACGACCCCGGGAGCTCAAAAATGAAGTTTTTAAGAAATTGCCGTGTGTTTGTAAATTTTTTCTGTTCACCATATCTCGAAAAGCAACAGAGCTATAATCATGAAATTTTGATGAGGAGTGATATCTCGGATTGATATCCAGGTCTGATAGGTACTTTGTACTTTCATAAGAAGATATCTTGAATTATTTTGTTGAAAAAACATTTTTTTAAACTTTTTTTTGTTGAAAATTAATGTTGTCCATTGAAAATGTAGTTTCCATTTTTTGTTGAATATGCACAATTTCGAATATTGCAGGTGATAATAAAATACATCAGAATTGAAGTATCTTTTTCATTTTGAAATAACATTGAAAATTATTTTACCTTTTTGCTTGAAAGTTTGTTAAAAATTGAACGATTTGATTTAAATATTTAATTTAATAATACTTTGATAGAAAAGCAATCTCCTTACTTGACATGCAATCTTTCTTTGTTAAAAATGAAACTACTTGGTTAAAAATTACTCTTTTTTATTCAAGAAATCAACTGCTTCGTTTCAAATGCATCTATTTGGCTAAATTAAACTGATGCTTTTTATTTAAGATCATTACCTTTTTTGTTTGAAATGTTAATCATTACATGTACTGTAGAGTAGTCATAAGCTCTTTCGCTTGAAAATGGAGATACAGTTTCAATTTGTATACTTTTTTTTACTTCTTATACTCTTATTTTTGCTCAATACTTGTAAGGTACAATACGTTAAAAGTTGAAAATGAAAACTGAAAATGAAAACTTAAATTTTTTGAGTGGAAAATACAACTACTACTTTGGCAATGTAAATATTGTGTTGAAATATCAACTTTTCCGCTTGAAACGTCAACGATCTTCTAAAGATTTCGTCTTCTTTACCTTGAAAAGTCATCTACTTTGGCAAGTCGTACTTGGCAATCATTTCAATAATTTCAGGATCTATTTGAAATGCATTCTTCATCCACTTTGAAGACACTTTGAAGACGATTGGAAAGAAAAACGATCACTTTCTATCTATAAATGGTCAAACTATGCCTTCGTCTATTAAATTTGGTTGTAACATAAACAAATAATATTTCAGTTCTTTGATAAGTCGTTGTCACTAAATATCACCATTCATGTAATTTCAAGACGATCAGGAAGAAAAAAGATCACTTTCTATCTATACGTGCCCAAACTGTGCATTTGTTTATCAAATTTGATTATGACATAAACAAATATCAATATCCATTGATGATTCTTCATCACTAAACATCAAAACTAATGTAATTTGAAGACGACTAGAAAGAAAAACTACTACTCTCTCTCTCTGTAAATGACCACATTATGCATTTGTTTAGAAAAAAAAATAATATCGAGTGACAATTCTTTGTCACTAAATATCATCACTTATGTCATTTGAAGACAAGTAGAAAGAAAAGCGATCAATTTCTATGTATAAATGGTCAAAGTATGCATTTCTTTATAACATTTGTTTATAACAAAAACAAATAATATTCGTTGACAATTCTTCGTCGATAAACATCACCTATTTCGTAATTTGAAGAGAATTAGAAAAAAAACGATTGCTTGCTGTATATGAGTGACCAGACAATGCATCTGTTCATAAAATTTTTTTATAGAATAAAGAAACAATATCGAATGACCAATCTCAATCACTTTATTACCACTCACATAATCTGAAAGTACTGAGAAAGAAAAACGATTCCTTTTTGCCAAAAACTGCATAAGCAATGCATTTGTTTACATAATTTGTTTATAAAGTAAACAAATTATACCATCCAACAAATTTTTTGATGTTTATCGACGAAAAATTATCAACCAATATTGTTTTTTTTTTGTTATAAACCCATTTTTTAATTAAATGCATACTTTGACAATTCATACATATAGAAATTGATCTTTCTTCTTTCTAATCGTCTTAAAATTACATGAATGGTGATATTTAGTGACAAAGACCTGTGAAAGAATTTAAATATTATTTGTTTATGTCACAACCAAATTTAAGAGACAAATGCATAGTTAGACCATTTATACATAGAAAGTGATCGTTCTACTCTCCAATCGTCTTCAAAGTGTCTTCAAAGTGGACGAAGAATACATTTCAAATAGATCCTGAAATTATTGAAATGATTGACATTTGAACACAATATTTACATTGTCAAAGTAATAGTTGTATTTTCAACACAAAAAATTTCAGTTTTAATTTTCTACAAATTGCCCTAACTTTTGGAGTGATCTTTTCATTTGATGTTATGTAGCTAATCACACACTGAACATTTGATGCATGCCGTCTCGCCGTTTCAATTTTGAACTGAAGCTGTGCAATACGCTGGCGTGTCTTACTCAGACGTACCGAAGTATCGTTACTTCTATCGTCGCCAAGCAGGGAAACCGCCTTCTCGTAAACTGCACAGTTCAGATTCCAGAGATTAACATCTTCAGGGAGCAAATCGCGGAGAGCAGTATTAGCTTCAGCTAATTTGTCCATCATGAGGAAAACTTTTTGGTGGATAGATCTCCTACTTCTCATGTTGGCATTATCGACTATCTGTAAAGGTGGTCTTGCTGGAACGGTTGGAATGTTCGCTGGAGGATGTTGCTCCTCTTCCTGTTGATGAAAAGCTTCATATCCGTTTTTTCGCAAGAAAGATACCTGATCTCTCAAATACTGACGCGTTTCATGAGCATATTCCGGGTGCCTATTGCCCCAACGGTCATGTAACCTCTTCATGAATCCTCTCCGCGCCGGTGAGCTTCTTTGCCAACAGGTAAGAAGGTCCCTCCTGGGTTGGTCCGACCATTTACATCGATGTTCTCGCGTTTGTCCGGGGTCGTTGCCTGGTCGTCGCCTTGGTTCGTTCCTATTGCCACTCCCAACTGAACCATGGCCTCCATCCGAGAGAGGCCTATTGTGGGTGACACTGTTTATAAATATAAACAAAATAAAATAAAATAAATAAACGAGTTTATAAATATATAAATTGCCGTAACTTCCCTACTCTTTGATAAAGTGCATTAATATTATATGTCAATCGATTCATTTCGAATCAAGGAATCTTTTATATTCTCGAATCAACTTCGAATTGAGGGTCTGGATCGAGAAACTCGCTCAGCGCTTGAGATTGGGTAAAAGTGTTGTCCAAACGTCTGGGTGGACGGAAATATCAAAAGTCAAAAAATTAATTTTTCATAATTATAGGCTTCTAGATAATGTCGGGACGGAACTTTATTCTATTTTCAGTTTTTCGATTGGATGATTATTTACAATAATAAGCCTAATAAACTAAAAAAAAATGTGTACCCAAATTCAATTAGTTTTTAAGAAATAAATCGTCGTAAGTTAGACAAATATCATTGAAACTGTTTCAAACTTGATATACGAACGAAATATACCCTAGCAATGCTTAAAAAGAAACAAAAAGTTGAAAATCGCCTATTGTTTATTAATATTTAATTGCAAATTGAGACAGATCGGCAACCCCGTTTTTTCAGATTCGCCGACAAAAAGTATCGAGGGAACTTTAGAGTTGATACAACTTCCAGTGAAACATTTATTCCCTAATATTAAAGGAAGATTTGTGGAAATTTTTAGATCGATTTATTGAAAATTGGCGGAATTATGCATTTTACAATAAAGCATGAGGCGCCGCCAACGATAGCTCTGTGAGTACTGAGCACCATCAGGCAGCGGGCTAGCCGTTTGGCTTTCCAGAACCCAATTTTCAATATTTTTTCAAATGGTTATCTGCTTAAATGACACCCTTCATATTCACAAGAAATATCAAAATGACAAACTATGATTTATAAGGTTACTTAATTAAATAAATTTATTATTATTATTTCTAACACAAATATATCACATAATTTGAAGAGAAACGGTCTCTATGACGAGAATAATTTAAT
>CAKNXH010021719.1:0-15133 GCA_932178445.1 Andricus quercusramuli | reverse complement strand
TATGACCAAAAAAACACATTCTTCTATGAATTGACTTCATTATTGATAACAACGGTCGAAGGAAATTTTACAGTGTGGATAATATTCCAATCACTGAACACAGATAATTTAGACTAAAATCAAATTCAAAATCCCATTTAACGTCCAATAATCAAGTCTGTGTATAGAAATCCTGAAAATAAAACAAGAATTCAACGACCAAATTTGGACAACCACCACAAAATGCTCCTATTGCATAATATGTTTTTCTACTTAATTTGTTATTGTATTTTATTTTATCAAGTTTATTTTCATTCAAAAAATTATTTTATTACTAAAAATTAATTTTTTGGCACTATATTAATAACAATAAAACAGTGCAAATACTATTTCATGCGAAGATCAGGATATTTGGAATAAGCTGTTCGATATTATACATGACACTAAGACCAGCCCCCACCACCCTACATAGTGCCCCTTACGTATGTTTTTCTGTTGGATTTCGAGGCCGCGCTCGATCTGTGCGATAAAGGCACTGTCCGCAAGTGACTTTGTGTTCTTTTTTCCTTGTATTCCCGACTCTTTGCGACTATTAAAAATACGCAAGTCCATTTTCTAATAGAAATTGTTTAAAAAATCAATTTTTTATTGCAAAATATGAAAGAGCACAGTATTTTTACCCTAACAGTGTATATAGATTATTCAAAATATCATTCGATATTAGAGTTCTTTGGGCAAACAGTTTCTCTCGATTTTCTCAGTTCGAGTGAGATTGGACTTATGTATCTTTTTAGTTTATACGGCAGAACTATGCTCGTTGCTTAATCTCATTTTCACCCCATTCTAAGGGTGTTTTTTGGCTCTAGCTTAAAATGTTTGGGGTATATGAATTTTGTTGACCTCGGATTCGAATTCAGCGATGAAAAATACATCAGGTCTTTGTCGCTCTTACGGTGTTGGTCGCGACCCCGCCCTGCCGAACGCTCCAAGGGTGATAGAGTCAATTGTCCGAAACGATAAGTGCCAAATTTTATGGAACTGCGATTTTCGGGCAGCAGTCTCCATTGCGCACTCGAGGCCTGACATTGTTCTGCAAGACTTCGAGAAACGAACTATATTCGTGATCGAATTCTCGGCTACGTCCGAATAAAACATTACTGCAAAGGAGAAAGAGAAAGAGGCGAGGTATCAAGACCTTAGAAGAGAGCTGCAACGACTGCTTGGGTCGCTTCGTGTCGTCAAGACACACCAACACTTCGCCGGCCTGTCGTTGTGATTATGTCGTGCGCTGTGACCACTCATCTCACGGTTGTGAGACGTGGCCATAGGTGTGATTTACCGCGGTTCTACTGGGGGCTATCGACATTTTTTATATGGCAGTTGCTCTTACTGGGACCCAGCGGTGGTTGTTTAACTCTTTTTTTAGAATTATATATATATATATATTCTTCTGTAGTATAGTGGTAAGTATCCCCGCCTGTGACGCAGGAGACCGGGGTTCGATTGGGGGTTGCGGATAGAGGGTCCCTGTACCAAGGGTTTCTGCTGAATATGGTTACAATAATAAATAAGCAGTCGCGGAAAATTGTTCAGGGATGGTGCCGAAGGAATAACACCTAAGCGAAGGCGTCACCACTGTGCCGAAAGCTGAATGACACCTGGGTGAGGTGTCTCAAACGGTGACCTGAGATACCGCGGGACCTCTCAGAGTATCAGCCTTATCCTTGCACGCGGGGCTCAACAAGGATGGACGAACTCTTTCCCTGGCTGCTCGTGAGAACAACAATGACAACACCAAACATAGTTGTAGTAAGTGCGGTTCAAAACAATCGAACGCGCAGGGCTGTATATTTCAGACAGCATATTGTTGACAGAATACGAATACTATTTAACGCTAAGAGAAGTCTAGAGCGGAGGGAGAGGTGGGTCAGAGAAAATGAACAGTTTTTGTCTGACCCATCTCCACTCTTCCAAGACCCTCCAGTTACTGTCAACCATCCGCCCAAACCAGAGGAGGTCGACGCATTTTGGAGAGAAGTCAAGAAGACTCAAGAACATGAAAAGCTTCAAGGAGCTGTGCAAAGCCCTCATAACATCTGAGGAGGGCCTACCTGTCACTTCTGAGGACGTGAAAAACGTATTAACAGGCATGAAGAACTATTCCGCTCCGGGTCCAGATGGTATCAAGACCTACTGGTGGAAGAAGTTTCCTTCAACCCACCAGCATCTGGCCCGAATTTTCACCTTATATCTAAAGTCTTATTTTAGTGTGGAACTTTTCTTCATCATTTTTTTCATAGCATGTGTCCTTTGTTTAAAAATTTAGTTCTTTTATTTTTAACTTAATTTTTGACAAATTAAACAAAAACTACGCGTTCCATCCAAAAGTGAGTAATGACAAATTTGTAGATCTTTTTTTTTAATCAGAATTTTTGTTGATTCATCTTTCTCACATCTTGCATAATTTGACCGAAAAATTGAATTTTTTATTTTTCATTTTTTTTGTGCGATCAAAATTTAAATTTCCGATTTTTCCAGAAAATTCAAAAAGTTGTTAGGACAATCTTGTAAGGTGTTTAAAAAGCAACGTTTTCCTCTTCATGACTTTTTTTCGTTTCTTGCGTTGTTTGGCTTAAAATTGTCATTTTCATTTGTTGTTTTTGAATTTTGTAAATGATATAACTGTGGGCATTTCTTTTATCATCAGGATAAATTATTCATCTTTTTTAATGCTACGAATGGCCGTACATAGAATTTTCATATCTTAAGAATAAGTGGTCTCAAAAATTTTGAAAATGTTCTAGCTTTTTGAATTTTCATCAAAAATTGCTGGCTAACAAATTTGAGCTTCAATTTAGGATACTAAAAGAGTACAACAAATGCCAATACAATCTCTCAATTCTTTCGAAAGTTATCGCAATATCAGACTAATAATTTACAGACAGAAAAACACATACACATAGAGAAACAAACACATAGAGAAACAAACACAAAGGAAGACATATATTCGTGAAAACCTGTTTTTCGGGATCAGAAGGTGTCAAAACGTGGACATTTGACAGAGACTAAGTTCAGCCCGTAATACAATATTCGATTGTTGGCGATTCACGGTTAATAATCCGATTTTTCATGATTTGGCTGATTATATATGACATATGCAATGTGCAATTTTCGATTAAAGGTAACCTCTGAGTAATGTAACGTCTGTCAAACGTGAAAAGCGCTGGTCGTCCAGGAACTTGGTACTGTTTCACTGTATTGAGTAGGTAAAGCGCGCCTTTTAGCTAAAAAGATATATTGAGGGCTCCTGATGAAAATTTTAATTATGCTAGAAATGACTTCGACGCGTCCTGGAAATATTTATGAGAAAAGTTCCAAAAATCGTGTCAGCGTAGACTGAACTGGCCCATCATATTTTAGAACGAAATGTCAAAAAGTAAAATTATTATTATATTATTCTTGTCTTGCAAGGCTGATTCATTTAAGTCCCGTAGAACTACGGTTAAAACCTATCGTACTATGCCTTTTTATTTTTGAAACTTCTGTGAGACGGAGGTGATTACCTCCCGAGTTCAGCCGGCTTTTGGACAGGCGAGTTCTTAAAGCAAACATTCGACCCTACCCACATTAGTGGTGGGACGTAATTGAGGTCGATATTGTTGAGAAAAATAGCCTTATCTAGGATCATGGCTTTTGTTTTAGAGGCATTAGTCTTTAACTTATACTCATCTACCCATAAGACAAGCAGGGCGATTACTTTATTCATAGTGGTAATTGCCTGGAATATTTCGAAGGGAAAGCAATGCACATAGATTTGTAGATCATCAGCATATATAATATAGTGTAGTGTATAATACATACGTAGGAAAGGTTTTAGATCAATAAGGTAAATTAAAAATAGTAGGAGCTCTAGTACAGATCCCTGGGGCACTCCTGAAGTTATTGGAAGCCATTTCAGTCTTTCATTGTTATCGGGATTTACAACAGCGTGTTCTTTATTTGAAAGATAGGAATTAAAGCAAGATAGACTTGCATCGGTGCAACCAATTTTTTCTAAATTACGAAGAAGAATGCCATGATCTGCTAAGTGAAACGCTTTACTGAAATCGAAGAGGACCAATAAGGTTATTTTACAAGAATCAGTAGCTTGTTTAGTGTCAGTTATTTTGAGTAATGCGGTCTGAGTGCTATGACCTTTTCCGAACCCCGTTTGGTATACATCGAGAAGATAATTAGTCTCGAGAAAAGTAACAGACTGCTTGTGTACTATTTTTTCAAGAACTTTAGATAACACACATGATAAGGTGATAGGTCGATAATCGGTTGGAGGAACTTGATTTTTGATTTTAGGTAAGGGTCGTATAATTATTTTCTTCCAGGTGTCGGGGGAAGGAGAAGATGTAAGTGATAGATTAAATATCGCATTGAGGTGAGGAATTATCACCTCAATACCTCTCTTAAAGTAACTATTGGAAGTCCATGTGCCCCTTTGGAGTCGCTTTCGCGTGACTGTGTTACCTTACACACATCAAAAGGTGCCACCTCAGAAAAGCTAAACAGTGAAGTCATATCATTTTCCAAAACATAAGATTCAAAAAAAGAAATTGGAATAAAATTTGTATAAACGTTTAATACTGAATTTAAATAGAAGTAGAATTCTTCAGAAGTAATTGAAGTAAATATCGAGGTATTTTTTAGTCAAAATGTAACGAATACAAAATCTTGTCGTACGTCGCTGATGGTCATTCATCCAAGTGCTATCAGCGCTTGAAATGGCTTGACATCTGGACTAATCCCGAATCAAGATTAACCTCGCAGCTAATGCCGTCGATTAGAAGTAAAATTGAACTACACAAAATTCTGAGGCCGCACGGTTAATTATTTTTGTTTCGTTTTTTGCACGTGTCATCTACATAGTACTATCTCGGAGCACACAGAGCCGCTTTTTGAAGAAAAAAAATTATATTTTGTCGAATAATCGAAAACCAAAGTACAATATCAGTGACGCCCAGTGTTAGCTGTCACTGCGTTTTCTAAACATGTTCTTGGATCCTTTTCAAACGAGAGGAGGTAGATACCCCTCAGCGAGTGGAATTATTTGGAACGAATGACCCTAATGACCCAAATAACATTATGAAATCATGGATTTATTTCATGTTAATTAGCAGAATCAATCAATTCATATAATCAGAAGAATGTGAAAAAAAGATTCATGAAAATCGGTTAATATTTGCAGTAATAATGGAAATCTTTAGGTAATAAATAACTTGTGTGCATATACATACAGTATTCAATTTTAGTTAGCCTAAGAACGGCAAATTTCTGTTAGCCTAGGAGTGGAGAATACTTAAGTCCGCCACTGAATTTAGGAAGCATGAAAAATGTATCATTTTTAGCAGTTTAGATGACCTGAAGACTATAATATTCAACCGATTTACATTTTTCAAGTGAAACTTCTTTTGGGACGGGACAGAATTGAAAAAAACGAACGACCGAACGAGCGGATATCTCTCCGCACTTTCTCACCTTGCGATCGCCACAAAACTCATGATGAACCGCTACATACTGTTTTTTTGTTGTAAGATAAAAATGGGACTGTTAATCACCGTCCAATAAAAAAAGGTGTCACCTTAGAAAAGCCAAACAGTGAAGTCATATTATTTTCCAAAAGATAAGATTTAGAAAAAGAAATTTGGGCTTAAACGCATCTCAGGGTACCATCGTACTATTGTCCGGCGCTCCGCCTCGAGCGAGCTCCAACTCGAAGCTCGACGAGGCGCTGTGGTGCTCAACCGGAGGCTACTGTGTACGTACGCACGATGGTACCTTTAAAATATAAATGGCTCTGTTCCCACCTCTATTTCCAACGGAGGCTACTGCGTACGTTGCGGTGGTAATGCGTTAACGGTAAAACGTTAACGTTTACAATTTTTGGCTAACTGTTATTGCAAAGTAACGTCCGTTAAATGAGTAATCAATTATTAAATAAATAATTAGGTAAATAATTGAATAAATGAATAAATAAATAAAAGGAAAACCAGGTGGGTGGTGGGAGGTGTCGACAGGGAATTGAAAAAATGTTTTTTTCAAAATAGTGAGCAATCGGGACGCTAAGACGTTGCATGACTTCATAAAAGAAAATGTTTTACCTGGCACGCATGTTATAACTTACTGTTGCAAAGGCTATACATTCTATGGTAAAGCATTCGAAAAATGTTATAAATCAATCAATATCCACACGCAAGGGATAGAATCTCAATGGTTTAAAGTAAAGCGTGATATGCGAAGGTGGATTGGTAGAATGGCAGTTTCTACAACTGGCGATAATTTAATAGAGTATATTTGGAGGAGCATGTGGTTGAGCACCACAGCGCTTTTTCGCGCTTCGAGTTGGAGCTCGCTCGAGGCGAAGCACGGGACAACAGAAAAGGTTCGCCAGTATTGTCCGAACCTAATACAATTTTTCATACCCTAATGTCACGCTTCAATTCAGTACTAATTTAGATTTAAAGTGAGTAGTTATTTATTTTGGCCTCAACTAAAAATTTGATTTGAGGGAACGTTGTTGTTTCTCCTACAATCCTTGTGGAAATCCACCCTTCAAATGTTCAGATTGAGGAAACAGTTCTTATCTATCCGGTTTATTTTCCATGTATGTATGGGATTTTCACGCATGTCAATTATTTGAGAAATTTTTAGACAAATCTATTGAATATTGTAGGCAACAGATCGACTGAACTGCTAAAAATGATACATTCTTCATGTTTTCTGAATCTGCTGCGTCCATTTAATAAAAAATGACTAGCGTATAATCACAGAAGTTATCCATTAGCCAGATTAATTAATGTAGTAATTAAAATTAAATACATTCATGCTTTCATGATGTCAGTTTTTCTAATCGGCCTTAATCTCATGACAATGAAGGTGGTCATTCAATGACAATGACAATGGTCATTCGTTCTAGATGATTAGACTCACTGTGGGGTATCTGCCTCCTCTCATTTGAGCTAATTAAATAATCCTGTGAGTACCACCAGTCCGTGGCGAGATGCTGATGTTTCTTAAGGTAGGGCGGTCCCACTAGGAGCAACTGTCATCTATGAAAATTACACTAGTTCCTAGTAGAACTGCGGTAAATCACACGTATGGCCACGTTTCACGACCGAGAGACAGGTGGCCACAAGGTACGAGAAAATCATAACGACAGGCTCGCGAAACCCTCGTATGTCTTGAGGACACGAACATACCCACGGATAACAGCTTTCTGCATCCATCTTGCAAGTGTCTTGGAATATTTTTGGCACGCGGGTATGGCTTCAATATTATGAACCAGTAATAGCTTCGCGCCTCTGATATCGGGTGAATAGCTTCACCCGAACATTTTGGGTACAATGGTTTCTGCTCCCTTTTAAGTCTTGATACCTCTCCTCCTTTTCCTTCTCCTTGGCAGTGATTTTGTAGTCGGCCGGAGCCGTGAATTCGATCACGAATACAGTTCGTTTTTCGAAATCATCTAGAACGATGTCGGTTCTCGAGTATGCAATGCAGACTGCTGTTCGAAAATCGTAGTTCTTGAAAAATTTGCACTTCTTATTTCGGACAAATGACTGTATCTACCTCGGAGCGTTCAGCAGGACAGGGGCGTTGCAAACACCGTAGGAGCGACCAGGACGGTAATAAAGCACTCTAAATGCCGAATCATATCTGTAGAGATACATCGTTTTCGCATGAATAGGAGACCTGGATATTATGCGTTCCAGGTACTCCACGTGTGCATGACACGCTCTGCACCTATGGCTTAGAATTTCTTGACATGAAATGCGGTCACGGTATACTAAAGTAGGAATAACGCCGTCTTGGCACGCGAAAATGAAACCCTCTGTACCTGAATTGAGACCTGATGATCTGAAGAAAGCAAAAGCTTGCTCCTTCGACAAGGAATGTTTTTCTACATTTCCGTGAAAGTTTCTGCGCATTTTCTTGCCGAGTAGCTGTTGGTGAAATTTTTCAACTTCTGCTATTCTCACTTCAGCTTCCAGAAGTGAAGCATCAAGATGGAGTAATGCACTTTTCATCTCGTGGTATTTGACCATTTTCAGGAGAGAATCTCTGGCCATTAGCAACTATACCATTAGCTCCTTCGACAAGGACTGACTTTCTGCATTTCTGTGAAAGATTTCGTGAATTTTTTTGACAATTATTGGTTGTTGGAATTTTTCAATCTCTGCTTTCTTCATATCGTATTTCAGAAGTGAAGCATCTAGATGAAGTAATGCACTTTCCTCACTTCTGATGTTAACATTCAGGCTAAGGGTCTCGGCCGCCTGCTCCGCAGCTTTGTAAAGGAATACTTCTTTGCCAATCATCTCGTGTTTCCTGAACATTTATAGGAGAGGATCTCTGCCATTTGCAACAATGTAAGCTGTACTTCGAAAAATTCGTTTATGAAGACATTGGAGATTCGGAAGTCTGCGGGGAAGGTGTAAGATGTATAATACTGAAATGAGCGAATTGATATGCAAGCTCTTATGCATTTGAATGATCTTACATGTGGTAATATCAAGGGTTGTAAGCTTATTTTTCGTCCATTAAACCAATCCAAACAAGTAGAGTAGAACCGGGACGACAGGTTTGTTAGTCGCATATACTATGTTTAATATGTATGTATGGATAGGTCTCTTCAGATTCAAAATGTCTAATGAAACTCATATCCACAAACTCAGGGCCTTTGGAAACACCAATAATTTCTCCTTTCTTCAGAAGAATTTAGGCACATTTGTTAAATCCAAAGTCCATAACAAACTCTCCTATGTACATCTCGACGATATTTGAGGCACTCTAAAGTTTTGTTTTAGCAGAAGCATAGATCTTTAGGTCATCCATATAAAATTCATGTGTGAGCTTATGCTTGTGATGATTAGTGTCGCCGCAGAGGTATATATGAGAAATTCGTAGGCTCATGGTATCGCCCTGACAGCTGTGAGGATTTTCTAACAACAGCCACTGCGGAATTTGCGTTTCCTTGAAGTGGATGATATTATCAGTATATTCTTCCAACTCCAGTATTATCGGGATATTGTATACCTCTCTCCAAAAAACGGGCGAATTGATATGCAAGCCTTTATGTATATGCATGATGTTACGCGTGGCGATATGAAGGACCGTAAGCTAGTTCTTCGTCCATTGAGCCACCGCAAATCTGTCGAGGAAGATGCTTGTATCTGCTTCGGAGAGACACTTTGATTGATGCTACGTCCTGATTGCGGCTTTTAGGCACGCCCAGGTATGTATAGGTTTCTTCAGTGCCGAGATGTCTAATAACACTTGAATCCACAAGCTCAGGGTCACCACGATCGCCAATAATCTTTTCTATCTTGAGATGAATCTTGGCACACTTGTCCAATCCAAAGTCTGTACCATACCAATCTCTCCTGTTTACTTCTTGACAATACTTGAAGCAAGTTGAAGTTTACTTGCACCAGAAGCATAGATCTTCAGGTCATCTATATAAAAAACATGAGTGACCTTACGCTTGTAATGATTAGTGTCACCACAGAGGTATCCAGGAGAATTTCGTAGTGCGAGAGATATAGGCAGAAGTGTGACGCAAGAGAGCAGAGGGCTCATGCAATCGCCCCGAAAGACGTCCATGTGGAAAGTGACGTTGTTCGTTGTCACCTCATAGTTTTCAGATGAGATAATAAATGTAGTTCTTCAAAGGTACATCAATCTCTCTATGCATTTTGCTATGTATTGATGAACCTTTAAGCTTCCCAGCAGACAGATTACACTGTGTGACAGAGATTTTGCACTTTTATGGAGACCTATCACAAGTTGTAGATCTAGTAAAACTAAGAAAAACTGCATAGGTGAAATTTCCCATACACCCCCAAAATCTCATTTTTTTGGCCAAAAAATCGTTTTTGGGAGTTTAATGAGAAAAATCACTCATAACTTCGATTTTTTTCCCATTTGTCCAACGTTGACGATATATTTACGATATTATTTTGTTTTGAAGATTTTTTTAAACACAATTTTTTGAAAGTAAATTTAATTCTGCGTCGAATGAGCTATTGCTGAATCAAATTCGAAGATAATTGACGGAGTTGTGTGAGTTTCAAGATTTTAGGAACTTTTTGCTAAATTTTCATGTACGTAGCGAACGTGAAATTTACATCAGGGTGCGTCGCGAGGGATGAAAATGATATCAACCGTCATCAAAGCTATGTAATTTCTATTGGTTTTGTCTATACTCGTTCTAGTACAGTACAGTGCAGTACAGTACAAAACAGTACAATATATTGAATTATTCAATACCCAAAACAAATTTACCATTCTTTTCTTTTTGTGATGACGGTGTCCCTAGTCCTCATTGTATCTTCACTAACAAAAAAGGATATTTCTCGAGACGCTCCATCATTCAAAGTTTCAGTGCTTACTTTAAATTTGTGAGAAAAATATGTGTGATAATCGCAATAAGTTTTGTCTTATATGTGGGTTGTTTGTGGATCAGCAGCATCGTTTGAAGTTAAAAAATAATAAAGCTGTGATTTATGGCTACAGCGATTTTTTCAAACTTCAATATACTACCTCTGATCGCTGGTATGAACCAGAATTCGCGTGTCATCTTCCACCAAATTCCATTGCTTCAGTCGAGAAGCCAGCACCTCATACTGTCTTCTTGATAGACCTAAATCACGTGAAAGATCCTGAAAGTTCACATTTGATATTGCATGTCTTTCACTTGAACTTGATGTACGCGGAAGATATTCTTCATCATCAGCTTTATGATCATCAGCTTGATCATGATCATCGAGTTGGACATTCTTCAATTCTTGAACTGCAGTTGAGTCAACCATATCGTTTAGGACTTCGGGTTTCGTTACAGTCACAACATTAGCATACTTTATGCGTTTTCGTGTTTTATAATGATGACCGTATACTTCTGGTTGACAAAAATAGCAGTCGTTCGGTTTATGGTAAGGCTGATGATGCCATATCATCGGAGAAGATAAAGAAATTCGAACTTTATGGCAACTTTTCGATTTCCATTTCTTGAACTTCGATGAACAGTCGAGACACGCAAATTCTGGTTCATACCAGCGATCAGAGGTAGTATATTGAAGTTTGAGAAAATCGTTGTAGCCATCAATCACAGCTTTATTATTTTTTATCTTCAAACGATGCTGCTGATGCACAAACAACCCACATATAAAACAAAACTTATTGTGGTTATCACACATATTTTTCTAACAAATTTAAAGTAAGCACTGAAACTTTGAATAATGGAGCTTCTCGAGAAATATCTTTTTGTTGTTATTGAAGATATAATGAGGACTAGGGACACCGTCATCACAAAAAGAAAAGAATGGAAAATTTGTTTTGGGTATTGAATAATTCAATATATTGTACTGTTTTGTACTGTACTGCACTGTACTGTACAAGAACGAGTATAGACAAAACCAATAGAAATTACATAGCTTTGATGACGGTTGATATCATTTTCGTCCCTCGCGACGCACCCTGATGTAAATTTCACGTTCGCTACGTACATGCAAATTTAGCAAAAAGTTCCTAAAATCTTAAAACTCACACAACTCTGTCAATTCTCTTCGAATTTGATTCAGCAATAGCTCATTCGACGCAGAATTAAATTTACTTCCAAAATATTGTGTCTAAAAAAATCTTCAAAACAAAACAATATCGTAAATATATCGTCAAAGTTGGACAAATGGGGAAAAAATTGAAAAATCGCAAATACTTTCAACTACAGTCTCGTCAGTTTTTACTTGAACAAAATAAGAAAGACACAGGCTGGAAGGCCTGTTTTTACTCTTCAAAAAGAAAAAAAAACTTAAAATCGGATAAAAATTAGGGAAGTTATGAGTCATTTCTCTCATAAAACTCCCAAAAACTATTTTTTGGCCAAAAAATGAGATTTTGGGGGTGTATGGGAAATTTCTCCTATACAGTTTTTCTTAGTTTTACTAGATCTACAACTTGTGATAGGTCCCCATAAAAGTGTCTCCAAATTTTTGTTTTTTGTAACACAGTGTTATAAGTCTATGAGAGATTGAATCAAACGCTTTTCGGTAATCAATCCAGGCCATCGATAGAGATCGTTAATACGATGTTAGGTCTTTACAGACACATCTATCGATGAGCAGGTTCTCCCGACATACTGCAACGCCTTTCTTCGAGCTGCGTTGTTCATACATCTCTCGCCACACAGGTACAATTGCCTGAACAATCCTATCATTTAGGACAGCTGTAAAGATCATATACAGTGTGTTCAGACAAGTTATTGGCCTGTAATTCTTAGGGTCAGCTAAGTTGCCCGTCTTCGGTAGGAGCACAGTGCGCCCTTCCACAGACCACTCTGGAATAGTCTCTTCCGACTTTAGATATAAGGTGAAAATTCGGTCCAGATGCTGGTGGGTTGAAGGAAACTTCTTCCACCAGAAGGTCTTGATACCATATGGACCCGGAGCGGAATAGTTCTTCATGCCTCTTAATACGTTTTTCACCTCCGCGGTAATGATAGGTGGGCATTCCTCCTTAGGTGTTATGAGAGCATTGCATAGCTCCTTGAAGCTATTTGTGTTCTCTGAGTCTTCTTTCAGTGGATGCTGGACATCGTAGTCTTCTCTGTCATGGTGGTACTTGAAAAAGATTTTTTTATTGAATTTAGTCTTCTCTTCGCTCTTCTCTCCGCGATCTTTCTCTTCGGAAAAATGTTATGTTGTGAAAATGCCGAATACTTCTGCGAAACTAGAGTCATTTCCGGAGAAAATCCAAAAGAATGGTATTTTTGCGTGCCCGCCACAGTCTTTGCAGAATCTAACCGAATTTTAAGGGTTTCACTAGTGGCGGTATGGTTTTCTATGGAAATAAAAATATTTCAGAAAAATCATTTTTAACAAGTATCAGGAACACTGAGACACTACATAACGCCTGATAGCACTGCGAATATTTGGCGAAGGGGCACCCGCACTCATATGACCTTCTACAATTCAACCAATACTTTGCATCTCATTTTCGTTTTGGGATGTTTGCAAGAGAAAAAAAAAACTTTTTTTCCTAACTGTCCTAAAAACAAACAAAAAAATGCAGCATTAGGAGAAAGACTCAAAAATGTTTTTTTAAATAAAAACTCAAGGTGAAATTATATTTTATTGTAAACCTCGTTGAAAGAAATGTCCAAAACCCTCATAAAAAGTGGAATTGGATAACTATATCAGGATTTATGTACAATTGAAACTTAGCGGTCGGCGTGAATTATTGAAAATGCGGGCCTCTGTATCTTGACAACCCTTTAAACTAGGTCTGCCCCCTTTACAGAATTTGAAGAGATCCACTGGCACTACAGCCTGGCGGAGTTTGGATAAGATAGGCGACAACCAAATTTTAGACAAGGATACTTGGAAAGTTTACCCCATATGCCTCACGTAAAACCAGTCCAAATGAAATAAAATTGACAATTGCGCGCTCATACATCAATGATAAAGGGGACGAACGAGTCCGAGCAACAAGGAGACCCATTCAATGCGAGGAATCATTCATGAATATCACTCTTTGTTACGCATTACAGCAGAGCTGGTGCTTTGGCGAGGCGGCTCTTACGAACGGCTTCTTTGAATTTGCAAAGCACTGAGTGACAATTTAGGTGTGATGAATTATGATGGTCTACTAGGTAATCTCCAGGACTATGGAATTAATGAACTTAATAAACCAAATAAAGTGAAAACTGAACTTTAGATTTATTATTAAAAGATAACTTTTGGCACTGTTCCAGATTTCTTTTTATGTCAAGTGTCAAGCATTCAGAACAAGGGGTTGTTCACTCTCGAATTGACACTTGAGCGATCGGATACTCTATGCGGCTTGGCTGCATTCTAGTGACTCTAAAGACTCGCGGCGACTTGCGATTGGGAGTAGTAATTCCGAGTAACTCCTACAATTCACGCGACACGCTCTGACTCGCGCTAACTCGCATGGATTCTACATCTGCTCTATGTATTCGCTAGAGCGCGCTTACTCCAATTTGCGTTTGTGTGACTGCTGTGTGTCTATTACGACTCAATAATCAGAGATACGCTCCGACTCGCACCAACTCGAATAGAACTCGGCTCGGCTCCTATGGGCTCTCAGCAACTCTTATACATGGCCTCCACTTCCCGACAAGGACCCCTTCCCCTTCCTTCTTTCTTGACTCTAATAAGCGTAAATTGTGCATGTGTATTCAAGAGAAATTTCAAAAGTGCTGAAGAAATATTTCGTAAATTCGAATTTTCATTAAGTCTTATACTCACCTTAAAATTACTACTAACTATGCAAAGGCGGGAAACTAAAATTTGAAATAGTGAATTGATTTCTGAAGTTTCTCCGTTCAATTAAGGTAAAGTCACTCAAAAGTGATTATTAGGCTAAAGATTCATATTGTAAAAAAAGTAGCTGGTGAGCCGTGGGCCCCCCGCGGTCCTGGGCCCCCTGACTGCAGCTAGGCGAGCCACCCCTTCGTGGGGGCCATGGTCTTATATATCGGCTAACTGTTTAAAATGTTGCGGACTCTCTATTTGAGACTCGCGATAGAATGATCCAATTGGGAGCTCAAGAATCAGCTTCTCAACTCTCTGCCATAACGTGCCTGAAATTGCCACAATAAGTTTTACGTTTGCACTGAAGATCCTTGTTCAAAATTGATAGTCTTGGTTGCCTTTCTTTGGAAAGTACACAGCCCAATGTGGTTTACGAATTAAGTGCACAACTCCATCTTAGATGGCGCCAAGAAAACTTTACTTTAAACGCTGGTACAACGAAGGCTAAAGTATGGTTGTATCATATGGTCACCTAAATTCTCAAAATATACAAACGCCATAAATTAAACTACGCTAAAACACTTTATCTGTTCATTTAATTGAAAGTTCAAACATTTAAATTGGAACTGAATCTCAGATTTTCAAGAAATATAGGATTCCATGAAATTTTTGCAGCACTCTATAACTCTTTATAAGAGACTGCAGGGTATTTCAGAAAAATTTCAAAATGTATTAAAATACTTTCTAATTTGATAACTATTATTGTCAGGAATAAATGAATTTCAAGATTATAAATTTTTGTAATTGAACTATTTTTTGTCTGCGGGGGGGGGGGG
>CAKNXH010021570.1:0-35070 GCA_932178445.1 Andricus quercusramuli | reverse complement strand
TCTCTTTCGGAGATTTTTTTTCAATGTGGAACCCTTCTAATGTTTCTAGTACCCTTCTGGGATATTTAGGGTTTCTCCTTCCCGAGCATAAATCGCGTATATGGATAACTTTGTTGGTTTGGTGACGTGAATAATTTCAATTAAAATTATGAAATTTATTTAATTAAAGTAAATCTTGCATTCAAATTTCACACAAATTCTCATATCCAATTGACTTGGAATTTTGCAAACATGCATATTTCCGATGACAATACAAAATTCTAGCAAACTAAAAAAATAAACCCTGTCCTGAGTCGCGATGACAAATTCTTTGATTTCTGATAACAGGATACCCTTTTTCTGCCAAATATAGGAAGCCTCACTGTGCCCTTCATGCTGATCTATCGTTTTGGAGCCCTCGCCGTGGATGGCTTTTTGTCTTTATTGCGATTCTAATTTCTCTATGGTTTCTGCCCTGATATTCAACACCTTCTCTGATGATAAATTCTGAGGCGTGTAAACGAGATCCGTTTTGCAGATGATTTTGTAAAGCGCAACATCTTGCTTCCGGTTGAAATACACTAGAGTCCCTCTATAGCAGTTCCGTCTATAACACACAAACCGGTCCAAGGGGACGAGAGAGAGGCGTTTGTAAGGTCAGCAGAGTTGCGATGTTTACGGTTCGGCGCTATAAGAAGCCACAAGCAAGAAGGAGAAGAAGAGACAGCTGCTATAGAGGGACTCTAGTGTAGTCTCTTAACTGTAAAACTTATGTCAACATAGAAAATTAAAGAAAAGCAAATTGACACGTCTGTATTCAATCGCCATGACAGAAGTTTGCCTCCTTTTTCGATTGATTCTCTAAGTCTTGTTGTATTATTTATTGTGATGCTGATCATCCTATAATCGTTTCCTGCATGATGGTTTTCTTTATCTTATTTTATAGGATATGAAGAAAGTTATGCGAAATAATTTATAAGGAAATGATTAGATGCCTGTACAGATTTCCCCCACAATATTGTTTCGTAAGGGTCTAATCCGAAATAAAGTAATCATTAGTAGGCGCTTGCTATTATAGTTATGTTGTTTATCATTCTATAGAAATAACTTAGTTTAAAAAATTAATAATTGTCTGAAATTGTTAATATGAAGAACATTTCTGTTAATTAATACTTTTCTTATAAATTTGTATTTGAACTAGGGTTACCTTGATGACTCGCATGTTCGATACCTATCCCAAAATTGGCCAACAGGTCCCTTGTTTCGGGTGGAATACCTGATGATATTCCTGTAAAAAGGCAAAATGGTTTTCTGAATTTTTAGGGTTAAAAATTTAATCAGGATAGTACAAATTGTATTCCATATCAATCAGTTTCGAGTTCGAAAGAGAAAAAATATGTTGCTTTCAAAACTTGAAAATTTGGCAAAGAATGATAAATATACAATCTTGTGAGGTATGAAGTTTCCATTAAAGAAACATATGAAACAGTAACTAGGATAAGCAAATGCACAAATTCCGCATAATTATCATTATTAATTAGCAACAAAATTATATCAATGATAATGACTTAATATCAAAGAGTTCAGCTAGTATTTCATATTCATGATTGTATCATTGATGTTGCAACGTACGTACCATAAAAAAATGATATTCATTCATTCTTCACTTACTAATGGAATACAAAATGATGACCAATGCCAAGACCAGAGTATGAAGGTTCTTCATTTTTTCAAAATTAAGGAATAATTGATTAACGCAAAATTGTAAAATCAGCGTATCTAATGAATATTATGACGTTCCGTTTATAATAATAATGACAATAATTCATGAAATGAAAAAATGTTAAATATAAAGCAATATCTTTTACATCCTTACATTTGATTTGCTATGTGGGTATGTTTGTGAGAGTCAAATCTTGCATTTAAAATTTTACAAACTTCCACATATTTAATCAACATGAAACTTTGCCAACAGACATATTTCTGATGACAGTACAATATTCTATCAATGTTAAGTTGAGGAAAATTTCAAAAAAACTTTCTTTCTATTAAAAATTTTGTTCTCAAATTACATTTCATTTCAATAACTTTGTTTTTCTTATGTATATAAACAATAAATACAATATTATAGTATCATATATTCACCAATAGAATCAGGGGAAACGGCAAAAGTGAAGAATAGAATACCGGCAGTGATCTTCATTTTTTTGCTGAAGAAGACAACAGCAGATGAAGGTAGGTGACAGTAAATGATACCGATTTAGCACGAAAAGGAATTTTCTGCAAGATGTCTTCAATTATATGTACTAGGAGGCTTCCAGTACTCTGCGTAACTGATTTTTATTTCTAGGCTCCCCGTTTCTGACTGCCCCCCCCACCCCCTAACATTCTACATGATATATAGAAGGCCACTAATCACTATCTCACTCGTCATGAGAACAAATATATAAACATATTATATTTACAGTTTGGAGAACGATTCGATTAAAACAGACCTTTATTGGACCAACTTTATCTCTTCCGAGATTTGAATTATTGCACATATTTTCATGATGTAACCATTGTGTGACAAAATAGATGACGCTACATGTGCTTGTGATATTCCAGTAGAAATAACTCTGGACGTAGCGCTGTTTTTAGCGCTGTTAAGCTCTTTGTGGTATTATAAATAAAAATGTTACATCATTCGTGAAAAGAAATCATGTGCCTAATTGTTAAATTTTTATTATAATTTCATAATGGCCGTCAAATTGTCAAACTTTTAAAAATATTTCAGTATACGCTAAATATTTTCTTTGAAATGCGCAATAGGTATTTTGAAGTCTCGTCCGTCTACCGCGAACATTGAAATATGCATTTTATTACACAGCATTCGAAAATTATTGCAGGTAAATCATTATAAGCCTATTAGAATTGTAACTTTTCTTTCATTTGTTTCATGAAAAACTAGATTATTGACGGAAGGTTGACACCTTGAGAATCATATAAAATTGACTCTTCAATGTAATTATTGGTGACGTGTAACATTTTGATCTTAATTTAGACAAAAGACAATATTGCAAATTAGTTTTAACATTCTTCAAATTAAATTAATGTTGTGGGTGATAGATGTTTACATTTACTATACGAAAATATTTTAAGATTTGGTGTTTGCTTCCGACTGGAGTTTCATCGCACTCTTCTGGGGTCATTTCCTCCACAGCGCCGCTGTCCATGTTTATTTTCACCCGTATATTATAGGCATATTTTCTAGTATATATTCCACGAAGAATTCTTCTATTACTCTCCAATAATGCCAGGATGTCACCAGTGGATGTTGTTAAAACAATTCGTTCTTCGGTTGGCATGGGTTGAAAGCTTTCAAATCCGTGCCCATGCAAGCCAATTGTTTTATCGGCAGGAAAAATGTATTTCCGAATTCCGAATAGCCGGTGCGGATTATTGTGGGGGATGAGCCGAATGAATCTCAGTTCTTCAGGTCCATATCCAAATACAAGAGAAGAACGACGAACAACAACAGAAGACTTGAACCTTTTACGAAGAGGAGACTCAGAAAGAGGACGAGGCCTGATCGGAGCATGAAGTCTCTCAGGAGAAAAAATGCTTTTTGAAGAATCAGTTGTGTCGTCGTTACGTAAACGCCCTCCAGGAGGACCAGGCCTGACTGCAGAATCAGGTCTGGCAAGAGAGAGTGACCTTTCTGGAGAATGAATATTGTTACCGTGACGAAAGCGCTTGAACTCTGAACTCAATTCTACAACGAGAAACAGAGGATTAAATTTAGGGGTAAAAGTCCTCGCAAAATTTTCACAGACAATCATTATAATTAATTATTAAAATTGTTTAAACTTCCATATAAAAGGAGTTCATTAAATAAAACATTTCTTAGAAATTTTAATTTGCACTAGAGTTACCTTGATGATTCGAATGTTCGTTACTCATTCCAAAATTTGCAAGAAAGTCCCTTGTTTTGGGCTGCATACCTGATGATATTTCTGTGAAAAGACAAAAAAGATTCATCAATTTGCAATTTTGGAAATGTAATGCAAATAGTAAAATATGAATTCTATCACTCCGTCTTATTCCGAAGATCATACGCTGTATGATCCTCGAAACATGCTCCCCAACTTGAGAGGGACGCACTCAAGAAGATTATTATTTCCAACACGTTTGTTCTTATTTTGTTCTCTCCTCGATACGTCATTTTTTTTGTTGCTGTTCCCACCTGCTCTAATTTTGTTCTCCCTTGATATGGGTGCTGTATGAACACCGAAACTTTGTTGAATATTATAAATGCTTTCATATTGTGATTTGATAATAATAAAAAGAAAAAAGACGGAAGAAATAAAAAAGAGGAGGAAGGGGATTTGGTTGGTTGCTTTCTCATTCTTTTTTCCTTTTTTTATTTCTATCCGAAGAGACAAATTTTGTTATGTTTTTCGGAATTGTAATAGGAGCATTTTGTGGTGGTTCTCCAAATTTGACCGCTGGATTCTTGTTTTATTCTCAGAAATGCCATACATTAACATTATATTTCAAATTCAGATTCATGTTAGCTAAAAATTATTATTTTATGTTTTAATTTATTTATGTTTTAATTTTAAATTATGTTTTTTAGTGTACTTAAGTAATAAGTGTGGTATTATATACTCTTATATTTACCAATCGAATTAAGGAAAATGGCAAAAGCGAGGAATAGAGTACCGGCGATGATCATCATTTTTTGTTGGGGAAGATTGCAGATGATGAAAGTAGCTGACAGTAGATGATACTGATTTAGTGAAAAAAAATTTTTTTTCTACAAGATGTCTTTAAATATATATACTAGAAGGCACTCAATATCCACGTAGCAAATTTTTATGTGTGAACTCCCAATTTCTAATTTTCCCCTCATAAAACAAAAGTTATGCGTGGTATATGAATAGTCCCTAGATATTATCTTACTCAAACATCTAGACTGAAAAATTATATCAACTAATTACGTTTACAGTTCAAACAACGATTCGAGGAAGATTGATCTTTATTGTACCAACTTTATCTCTTCTAAGGTCTTCATCATTGCACACATTCGTATGATGGATTCATGTGATGAAATTTTTTGATTTTTTAAATAATTGATAATAACTGATGAGAGGCATGTGACTTTTTTCCTGTTGGAGGTTTTCTGTAATTTTTTCGCGACTTGTCATTTCGTTTGATACATGTTTCATTTGAGTTTGAGGTGAATGTAGGCAACTGAATATAACGATCTTTTTTGCTAATCACTGCGTCAGTCCAAAAAGATCATTTGTACATTAGGAACAATATTTACACTTAGTTTGAAAAGGAATAAATAAATAAAATAATAAAGTAGAAAAAAAATCTGTAGGATTTCCAAAGATCTTCAGATCAATTTCAAAGGATTTCTAGAAAACTTCAAAATAAAAAAAAATAAAAAATTTCAAGATATTTCAGGGTATTTCCAAAGAATTTGACGGGATTAAACGGATCTCGTCAAATATCCAGGGATTTTCCGGGATTTCGAGAGCTGAACCACCATACCTACACGTTTCTGAGGTTGCTGAATCTGAATCCGGAGTCAGCTTGACGCTATCAGGTAAGGATCAAGGTCAATGCAGGTCAAAATAAAGAAAATCATTGGATCGGAGAAAAACTCTACTCACAGACGTTTTTGGAGTCGCTGCATTTAAATTTATGGTCAATTTGGCTCCATCAGCTCAGGATGATGATCAAGTGAAGGTCAAAATGAGCAAAAACCATTGCATCAGCGTGAACTAATACTACTACTACTACTTTGAGGCTCGAGGATTCAATGGTTGATTCATGCCAAGTGACCAATAAGATACGATCATCACTGCACCACTAAGTAGTAGCAGCACTTTTATTCTAAGGTTGAGGAAAGGTATTGGCAAACCATCCCCGCAATCTTCAACAGTCCGAACATCTTGGTTATGATTAAGGCACGTAGTGCAGTATCATTGATGAGCTCAACTTTGGTTTCTAAACTCAATTTCTGCAGTAATAACCTGATCTATCCACAGAAATTAAAAATCCTGCTACCGTGAAAGATACTGGGATTGATGAAAACTGCTTCGAAATGAGGTGTGGAGAATAAATCTCTTCCCAGTCCATCGTGGTATCAAAGCCAGCGAATGCGCGCTGTCTTGCAGGAAGGCGTTAGGGTGTGAGGATGAAGCCATAGCTTTCCTGACGATGAGTCGACTTTGTTCTCGCGAAAGTCGGAAACACCTTATGCTTCGTCCTGGGTAGGTATGAGAGTTATCACCCTCAGAACGGTAGACTCACCTGCGATTGGTTCAGTGATCGTTCTAGTAGATCCGGTACATGATGTATATCGTTCCCAGCACCTACGGATCCAACTTCAATTAGATCTTCGCTATCTACACCTTTCAAAGAGAGTTCATCAATAACAAGCTGCTGTTACACTTCCATTTTGATAGCAGCTATTTGTACAGCCGAAAGCAATCTATTCACGGATATTGAGCACTTTTGGTCTGCTATATTCTGCTTACTTATTCTTATGGCTAGCTCGGGGTACTTGAGTAAGATTTCGATCGCCTTTTTGGATGTTAAGCCTCTGCTTCTGCCTTCGGGTGAATCAATCCACATGTCTCTGGAGGATATGGTGGTACAAGGTCGTCACCAGCTTGCGCAAAAACATCAATTGCCGCCGCTTGATCGTGTGATGCGGCTTTCTTTAACTGATGTTCATTGTCTACGTTTTCCCACGCAAAATCAATATGGCGTTTAATCTTTATTTCTCCGTCTTCTGAGATGATTAGGTCATTCCTAATATCCTTCACACTAGCGATGAGATCTTTTACTGAAACTTGCTGTATGTGAGGATGCTTTGCATCATCCTGAATTCTGAATCCTAAATCCTAAATCCTGAATTGGTTTCCTTTTTCACTTTTGGTTCCATACATCGTACTTCAATAACGGAAACGTACCAGTTTCTCTTTCATTGTGGTATCCCACTTGATGATCTCCCACGGTATTGCTATTGATATACTTGTCTGAAAATCGCCATAGCTGACGAAAGCATCCTTAGCAAGTTCAAGTTTAACCTTGGTCACAGATGTTGTTGCTGGCCAGATTTATGATTTGTGAGATCTGCCTAACCATCTCGCAGCTCACGGTCACCACCGTCTCGCATGCTCAACATGCTTTGGCTGCTTCAATTTCGGATCATATCATGTTCAAGTATAACGCCAGAAACTATCAATTGTACATTTGAAGGAATCTAATGAAAAAGTGTAATAGAGCTAATAACTATTTTCGTGAATATTTTTCAGTAGTTGACTTATGGTACTTTATTCTTATGGTACCATACTGCTCCATTAAACTATCACGAATCTTTCTCTATCTTCTTTAGCGTGGTTGTACCTACATTTCAAAATTATTATAAGTTTATCATTAAAAGCCTATAATACTCTCCTGAAGTATTTTCGTGAGGGAATGAAAGAAACTCTTTTTCATCTGTTTCACAAAAGACTGGTGTATTAAAGAAAGATTGTTATCTTAAAAACCATGACAAATTTACTCTATAACTTAATTATTAGTTACCTGTAACATTTTGATGCTAATTCGGACCGCAGACAATATTATGAAGTAGTTTTAACTTTTTTTATAGTTGAATCAGTGATTTGGGGTAAAGTCGCTTACATTTATTATTTCAAAATTCTTTGAGATTGGGTGTTTATGGCCTAATGGAGTTTCATTGCATTCTTCTGGGGTCATTTCCTCAACAGCGCCGCTGTTCATGTTTATTTTCGCTCGTACTCCACATTCATATTTCTTTGTATACATCCCACGTAGAATTTTGTTGTTATACTCTAGTAATGCCAGGACATCCCCAGTGGATGTTGTTAATACTATTCGTTCTTCGGTTGGCATGGGGTAGAAGTTTTTACATCCTTTTCCGTGCAAGAAAATTCCTTTATCGGCAGGAAAAGTGTATCTTCGAACTTCGAATTGCCGGTGCGGATTCTGGTGGGGAATAAGCCGAATAAATACAAATTCTTCAGGTACGTATCCAAATACGACAGCAGACCGACGTGTGGGAAGAGGAGACCTAGACCTCATACGAAGAGGAGGCTCATCAGGAGGACCAGGCCTGCCTGGAGAATCAGGTTTGGCAGGAGTCAGAGTCCCTTCTGGAGAATGAATAGTGTCGTCATTATGTAAAAGGTCTAGCTCTGATTTCATATCTACAACAAGAAACAGAGAATTACATTCTTTTTAATTATACAATCATATGTTAGTATATCGTAAACTATCTGTGGCAATATTGTGAGGCAAGTTTGAAGGCATTTAGGGATTTCTTTGTGGAGCTGCTTCGTAGAGTGAAGCTTGCACGCGTGATCGATACCAAATTGTGTCTGAGTATGAATGGATTTTCTACATTGCATGACAGAAAAATTCGAAGCAAAGGGACCTAACCTCTAAGTGGAAAAGAGTTTCACTTCCTCTCGGAATTTTGTAGAGAAAATTGAGAAAAATTTTCTCGGCACAGTGAAAATATCTAGTCTACGCTTATAGGATTGTCATGATCCTAGCCGCCCTTTTCAGGTTTCCTGAGCTCACCAGGTACCGACTTTTGTTAAACGATGAAAACTATGAACATTATATTATTATTATTATTATTGTACCATTAAGCCATTTCCCTTTCGGGGTAGGCGTGACTTACTCGGTTGGAAATTAGTGGGATAGGTATATAGGTGTAAAGTAGGTCGTTATATGGTATGAGGTAGATAGGGATATAGGTGTTAGGTATAGATGGTTTAGATTGATCTGGAGTTTTCGTGTTATTTATTCAAATGACACGTTCACTCCGCAACACTGCTCTGACCCAGGTTGCTGATAAATCTCTCTAGCGATCACCCCAAGTGAGGAGCCTCACTTGGTGAGCCTCCTTATAGCAATAAAAAAAAAATTAAACTAAGTCAAATTTCCAGGAATTCCAGTGACTTCCAGGGATTTTGAAGTATTTCAAAGAATTTAAATGATTCAAAGGATTTTTTTGAACCTCAAAGGATTTCAAACATTTGAGGGTATTCAGAGAATTCTAAGAATCTGAACAATGTTTTTATAAAACTTGAAATAATGTATTTTGATTCAGCCTATGCTCAAGGAATTTCAGATCATTCATACTTATCTCAATAAATTTTTAAGATTTCCAAGAGTTTTAGGGTATTTTAAGGAATCTTAACTAATTTCTATAGAACTCTTGGTGATTATTTTACTATAAACGCCAAAAACTTATATGAAAATGAGTAATAGAGGGGTCATTAGTAGGCGTTAGCTGAAATAGTCATGTTTCGTTTGTACAAAAAGTTGCTCAATGAGAGAATATTGATAATTTAAGAATTTGGAAATAAATTTTGTTATGAATAACCACTTCTGTTGAAAATTTCCGTCCAAACTAGGGCTACCTTGATGATTCGCATGTTCGTCACTCATTCCAAAATTTTCCAGAAATCCCCTTGTTTTGGGCAGCATACCTGGTGATATTCCTATGCACACGATGTTTTCCCCAATCACCGCGCCGGAACGAGCGACCCCGTTCGTTCAGAAAATTTAAGTTGTGATGCGCAGTTTCAGGGTGAAGGGGAAGATTGGTGATGCGCATGGCATCACTTAGTTCTCTAAAGGACTAAATGCCACATTACTTCGCTATGGATAAGGGAGGGAAGTGGGAGTGGAAGGGAAAGACGGTGCAGGAGGTAAAAGAGTTTGTTTACTTGAGCTTCTTTTTTCGGAGAAATGAGGGAATGAATGGTCAAATAAAAAAGAGAGTGAGAAGGGCAAATGTGGTGATGAGGCAAGTATGGTGGTTAGGGAAGAAGATATTTGCAGATGATTTTGGAAGGAGTAGAGGAGTAGACGTGTGGGGTTGGAATGAAAGTAAGGAGTTAAATAGGGCACAGAAGAGGTATGTAAGGTGGTCAAAAGGCTTGGCTTGTAAGTACGAGAAAAAAATTTTGGAAGAGGGAGGAAGTGAGCTGGTTAGGGAATGTTGGCGGGAGGAGAAGATCAGAGAAGAAGAGGGAAAGATGAAGGTTGAAAGTAAAAGCTGTTTGAGAACAGTAAACTGCAAAGGGATGAAGTGAGAAGGATGAATGAGGAGGAGTGAAAGGTGTATAAGGTGATGAAGAAGAACGGTATGGAGCGAGAGAAGGCAGAAGGGGAGGGGAGAATGAGAGGGTCAAGGTTGAATGGGAATCATGGGAAGGTTGGGCCTAGGGAGATTGCGCAGTTTCTGTGTGAGAAAGGAGAGAAAGGAAGTCAGGAGCTTATAGCGAGAATGATGCGTGGGGGCTGGAAGGGTTTAATAGGTTCTGGCTTCCTGGGGAGAAGACAATGTATGAATCGTGCAGGAAAGGGTATCAAAGGGTGGAATACTGGCTGCAGGATTGCGAGAGAGTGGTAACAAATGAGATATGCATGAAGGTATCACTGCATCAAAGAGAGGATAATAGGGCGGTTGCATGAGTGAGGGGAATGTTGGTGTGAGAAAGACAGCAGGGGGAGGAGAAGAAGATAGAGGTTGAAAAAGAGAGGTACATAAGAAGAATAGGCTGCAGAGGGATGAAGTGAGAAGGATGCATGAGAAAGGCAGAAAGGTTTATGAGGCGATGAAGAAGAACGGCATGGATCGAGAGAAGGCAGAAGAGGAGAATAGAATAAGAGGGTCAAATTTCAATGGGAATTATGGGTCGATTTTGCCAATGGAGAAGGCCCAGTATTTGTGTGAGAAAGAAAAGAAAGGAAGTCAGGAGCTTATAATGAGGATGAGGTGTGGGTGTTGAAGGGTATTAACAGGTTCTGGCTTCCTGGGGAGAAGACAATGTGTGAATCGTGCGGGAAAGGGTATCAAAGGGTGGAACACTGGCTGCAGAATTGCGAGAGAATGGTAAGAAATGAGATAAGCATGAAGGTATCACTGCATGAATGAGGATAAAAGGGCCTTTGCATAGGTGTAGGAGGTGTTGGGTAAACTGATGAAGAAGAGAAGAAAGTAGGATACGAACTGGGGTTACCTTGATGACTCGCATGTTCGTTACTCATCCCAAAATTTTCCAGAAAGTTCCTTGTGTTAGGCGGAATACCTGATGATGTTGCTGTAAAAAAATAGATATATGAATTTTTAGGGATGAAAATTTAATCGAATTAGAAAAACTGTTATTAAATATCCATCAGTTTCAATTTCGGAAAAGAAAAAATATTTCGCCTTCAAAACTAGAATCTTCGCCCAAGAATGTTGCAAGGTTTTCAATGATTTCGAGCAACCTTAAACATATCACGGATGTTTGCAGATGTTTGCCGCTTCAAGTTTATTGGTGTGAATTAATGAGTGGTCTGAAATAAACAGGTTATCCGCAGTTTGTCTACTCTTTAAATTGATTCCTTTGTATTTTTTTATAATTTATTGCAATGTTGACTAGGCTATAAAAGTTTTGTATGAAACGATTTTCCTTAATTATTTCACTACAATCGGCAACAGATTATAAAAAAACTCATTATAAGAAAATAATGATAGTCTCATACTAATTCTTCTATAATATTCTTTCGTATTGGTTCAATCTGTAATTGAGGCATGCTTCAAACTAGAAAATGCCTATAAAAAAGTTGCTCAATAAAAACAAATTACGTTATGGTATACTGACATATTTGAAAATTTGTGATTAATACCTGAGAAACAAATTTCCATGAATAGAAAATATTTGATAGTTTCAGAGATTATTAATAGTTTGAAAGTGTTGAAATAAAAAGTTGTTATTGATTAACATTTTTGTTCTTGATTTTTATTTAAACTATGGCTACCTTGGTGATTCGCATGTTCGTTACTCATCCCAAAATTTTCCAGGAAGTCCCTTGTTTTGGGCATCATACCTGATGACAGACCTGTGAAAAGATGACATTGATTCAGGAATTTGTAAGGTGAGAAATTTGATAAAAATAGTACAATTGGAATTTGATTATGACAATTTATTTAATCTCGTAAGTCCGTTGTGAATGTGCACATAAATTGTTAAATCAAAGTTTGACAAGTCATTCTAAGAGATATCTAAATTGACTTATTGTGAAACTGATATGACCACGTAGCAAAAACACAACGTAGCTGTTCCAACTTAGTTACAATACAAAAAATGATATTAGTTAATAAGAATCTTTAACGTCCGACAAACCGGAAATAGGAGAAAATGAACAACAACATGTTGTATCAGCTCTGTCGGACAAATTTATTAGAATACTTAAATCTCAACGTTTCAGGAATACACTATTTCCATCACCAATATATTGAAATTCTATGAAAAAATTAAAATTTTATTGGAAGTTAAATTATCATAAGAAAAATAGATGTTAAGTTCAAATTAATGAAGAACTATAGTTACCATATTTTCAATTATCAGAAGAATTCAAATTTTATGTGGTGGATATATTTGAATAAATCCTAATAAGCAGGATTACTATAACAAAATGGAATGAATGTTAAGTGATAACACAACATATACAAAAATTGTTGATAACCGCTCAAAATCAAAACAAAGGAAAACATTCAATAAAATTAACAAATAAAGTTTAAAAGGCTTTCAGGCACTAACATAGATAGACAAGACCTAATAACAGAAGATAATAATTTGATCCTACCCTACATTCAAGGTATTACAGTACAAATAGAAAGAATTCTCAACAAACACAACATCCAAACTATATTGAAGCCACCTGCTAAAATCGGACAACTTCTCAACAACCCTAAAGATAAAAAGGCACCTTTCAGTGATCCGAGAGTATATAAAATCCCTTGTTCTTGTGGCAAAGTCTATATTGGAGAAACCGGGAGGGCTGTGAGCCAAGGTAAAAAGGAACATGAAACTAAAGTCAGACTTGAAAATTTCACACAATCAGCACTAGCTGAGAATCATATCGAAACAGGACGTAGCATCCTATTTGACAAAGCAACCATCATCGCGAAAATGTACAATATTTTTCAAGAAAACATAGACAAGTAATCGAAATCTTAGAACACCCTAGGAACATCAATAGGGACAATGGATATAATACCAATCCGATTTGGCTTTCCGTCCTTCCGGGTTTTTTGAAGATAACTTGATTGACCAATCAACTCAACAGTTTGGTTTGAAATTACCTTTCTTTTTGAAAATTGATATTTCTTGTTTAAGAAGTGTTTTTTGTTTTCTAGTGTATTCAAATGATAAATACGATATTATATCATTATATATTTACCAAAAGAATCAAGGAATACGGTAACAGCGAGGAATAGAGTACCGGCGCTAATCTTCATCTTTTTGTTAGAATAGATGACAGCAGCTGACACTGGATGATATTGATTTAACAAGAAAAGGATTTTTCCACAAGATATCTCTATATACATATGCTGGGAGGCTCTCAGTATTCCACGTAGCTAATTTTTATTTTTAGGCTCCTTCTTTCCAACATCCCCCCCCTCCACCCCTACGAAATAAACGGCTTACGTGGAATATCGATTGACTCTAGATACTACCTTACTCAAACTCCCAAATTAGAAAATTATATCAACATATTATGTTTACATTTTAAACAACGATTCGAGAACAACAGATCTTTATTTGATCATATTTATCTCATCTAAGAGTTCGAATATTGCCCATATTTGCTTGGTGAGTTCATGTGATAAGGTTCTTCAAATTCCTTAATAATTATTGATTAGGATTAATGAAAGGCATTTTCCCAGCAGGAAAAAGGAACAGGAAATTTCTAAATATTTGAAAGATTCTGATCCTTTCCAACAGATCACATTGTTCCAGAGATTGAGGGAATAATTAGGAACCTAAAGAATTGTGAGGCTGCTGGTGTAGATGGTATTTACGCTAAAAGTTTGAATACGGTTGCGAATATATAACCTTACAGGCTATGGCTACATTTTTAGCCGGAATGAACCATTTCAAGAAAATCACTAGCCCTGCAAGCCGCGAAACATACATGAGTCGTCCAAAATGCAGCTTGATGATCTACTTCAATTACTCTGGGTACAAATATTCCGTTCTGTCTGGGCACAGGGATATCATTGTCATAACAGTTTTGAATAGGTATACTAACTATATAATTTTGCGAGAGAACTTCGTCAGACAATAGATATCTTACAAAAGAAGTGGCCTGTCCACTTGATAATAATTCATGTTCCTCTATACTTTGGCTCACCGCTCTCCAGATTTCTCCAGTATAGACTTCGCCAAAAAAGCAAGAGATTAAGGTTTGTTTAGTATAACTAACTAACAACACTCCACGTAAGATAAATAACAGAAGAAACCGATGGATACTCACATACACACATTATTATATTAATTCTATACGTCTAGATAAAAATTGCGCAAAACACAACAATAAATGAGTTCATCTTTGAGTGGATTTGGATAATGAATATGATATCATATTACTATATACTTACCAATAGAGTTAAGGAAAACGGCAAAAATTAGGAAAGAAGTACAGGCGATGATCTTCATTTTTTCTCAGAGTAGGTAGCAGTAGCTGATAGTATATGATACTGATTAGGCGAGTACAGGAATTTTCTACAAGATGCCTCCATATATATGCTGGAAGGCTCTTCATATTCCACATAGCCTACTTTTATTTTGCTAACTTCTCCTTTTTCACCTCCTTTCCCAGAAAAAATGGCCCACGTAGTATATGGACGGTCGCTAGTCACTATATCATTCAAATTTTGAAATAGAAGCCTCGAAAATTAACACATTTTGAATCAATAATAAAAGTTTGTATGCATTGCCTGTTTTCTTTCCTTGATTACCTGTATGTCGCCGAATAAATTGCGTCATGAGAAAAATTACAGCAGCCTATTATGCTTACAGTTTAAGAAAATATTCGAGAGAAACAGATATTTATTGATCCGACTTTATCTCTCTCAAGGTTTCAATTATTGCACACATTTTTATGATGGATTCACGTCATTAAGCTTTTTTCCTCCTAATAATTGATGATGGTGATAACTAATCAGAGGTATTAGATGACTACAGGCAAATGCATATTATGTTTTTTTGTTAATATGAGGAACACATCGAAAGTGTAACAAAGCATATGTACTGATTCTATTATATCTTCTTGAGAAAATATCAATAAACAGAGAAAACTGGGTATTATAAATATGAATATTATGGTTTTTTTCTTATTTTGAAACACATAAAAGAAACTGAGTTTTTTCAATTAGCCTGTACAGAGCCCTTCAAAATTAAATTAGCTACATTTTCGAGAAAAGAAAACTCTCAAATCCGTTCAGGAGTACGACCTCTGGAGCTTTACCAATATTATATTCTATTTTATTATATTATATCTTACAATGATTTGAGTTTCTGGCATACGTATTTTTTGAATATTTATTTTATCGACTGCGTAAGGGTTTCCTGCAAAACCATAAACGTTCAGCCAGATACAAATCAAGAAAATTTATCTTCTGTAAAAAATTAGGTTTTTTTCAATCTGTTGAATTCGACCTTGAGCAGAAAATCAATTTCAATTCATTTTGATTGAATGGAAATCGTATGACCAAAATTCATTTCGTTCCAATCTGAATCGATTAGAAATCTGCTTAAAAATCTTTTCTATCAAATTCGATCTTTACTGAAAATTCCATTCCGATACAATCCGCGTTTTGCAAGTCTGAATGGGTTTTCGAATGATGACACATTTATAAGCAAAAACTTCATGCAGGTAATCCGGAATAATTCAGAATGAGAATGTATCCAGACGGGATAAAAACTTACTTCATAATAACGTAAAATCATTCGCACTAAAGATTTGAAACCACAGTGAAATCATGGGGAATGAATAAGAAACGACAGCGTAATCTCTCAGAATGGTATCGAGTTCATACAGAATGAAAACTTGATGACCTGCTCTAATTACTCTAGGTATAAATATTCCGTTTCGTCTGGGCATATGGATGTTATTGAGTTTACAGTTCTAGATAGGCATACTAACTATATAATTTTGCGACAGAACTTTGTCAGACAATAGATATCTTAGAAAGGAAGTGGCCCATCCACTCGATAATAATGCAGGTTCCTCTATACGTTGGCTCACCGCTCTCCCGATTTCTCCAATATAGACTCTGCCATAAGAGCAAGGGATTTAGGGTTGTTCAGTATAACTAAATAACAAAAACTACACTTAAGAGAAGGGAATCAATCGATAAAATCAGCAATTTAAGAGGTGAATTTTACCAGGTGAGACCAATTGTCAGTGGTGATTTCACTAGAAACAAACACTATGAAAAGCATCATAACAAGCAGTATGAGAATCATACGGAGCAAGAAGGCGATTCGCCATTTTATACTATTTAATACGATTTTTATCCTACTGTCAACCATAGAAAATATCGTGAGTCAGTTTTGACTTTTATTATATAAAATTAATATTTTGAAGGCTTGCTGTGCACATTTAATATTCCAAAGTTCTTTTTGATTGTATGTTGGTGGCCTAGTGGAGTTTCATCGCATTCTTCTGAGGTCATAGCCGCAACAGCGCCGCTGTACACGTTTATTTTTACCCGTATTCCATAGTCATCTTTCGTTATATATATTCCACGAAGAACTCTATAACTTTTGTCCAATAATGCCAGGATGTCTCCAGTGGATGTCGTTAAAACAATTTGTTCTTCAGTTGGCATGGGTCGAAATTTTTTGATTCCTCGTCCATGTAATCGAATTGGTTCATCGGCAGAAAAAATGTGTGTTCGAATTTCGTATTGCCGGCTGGGATTCGTGTTGGGTATAAGCCGAATAAATCGGAATTCTTCAGGTCCGTAACCAGGTAGGAGAGAAGAACGACGCCCGGTAATAGGAGACCTGGATCTAGCACGAAGAGGAGGGTCACCACAAGGACCACGCCTGACAGGAGAAATAGGTCTGGCAGAAGAAGTCCTTTTCGGAGAGTAAATAGTGTTGCCATTATGTACACGCTCGATTTCTGAACTACGTTCTACAACAAGAAACAGAGGATTAAATTTTTCTTGAAGCAGACGATCGTATGAATCTTTGCCCTGGCAAAATTTTCACAGAGAAACCCCGAGTCTTTATTTTGATCAGGATTGATCAGGATTTTAGAGGGTCTAAGGGACTATAAAGAATTTTGAAAGAACTTTTGGAAATAAATTAGAATTCATTTTGGAGGATTCCTATGGGTTTCAGCGACTTCAGGTGATGAACATAAAATTAAAAAATTTCAAATTATTTTGTATGATTCAAAAGACATCCAAAGAATTTCAAAGGATTTTACAGGATATCTAATTATTTCAAGCAATTTCAGAGAATTATAGAAGATGTAAGGAATTTTATAGGATATCCAAGTATTTCAATTACTTTAGGACATTCTAATTATCTCGGAATTTCTGAGATTTCCAACAGATTTTGAAGACCTCAACGGATTTGAAAATATTTTAAAAGGTATGAAACGATTCTTAGAGATGCAAACGGATTTACAACATTTCAGTACAATTTCCAGCATCTTTAAAGATATTAAGGGATTTTGCAGAATCTATAGTAGATGCTTGCTCAAATAGTCATGTGTCTTTTTGATTCGACATGAATATTTTCAAAAAAGGCATGCTTTAAAAGAAAAAAATTGTACACAAAGTTGCTGAAGAAGGAAAAAACCTTAATGGTATTTCAGTTATAAATTTTGATTTGTACTAGGGTTACCTTGATGATTCGCATGTACGTTACTCTTTCCAAAATTTGCTAGAAAGTCCCTTGTTTCAGGCTGCATACCTGATGATATTTCTGTGGAAAGACAAGAAAGTTTTATAAATTTGCAATGTTCAAAATATAATAAGAATAGTTGAATTTGAATTCGGCTATCCCATTTTATTCCATATAAATTTGCTCGTGGGGAAAAAGCGACAAAATTATACAGGACGATTATTTTGAAAACTGATTTAAACACATGCCAATTCCGTTTTTTTTTTTAGTTTTTTCCCCTAGGAGATTTCTTTTCTCGAAAATGCAGGAAAATTCCAAAGATCCGAGTTTGAAAGTAAAACCTTGTGAGGTATAAAGCTGCCATTAAAAAAAGCTATAAAACACTAACAGGGATAAGTAAGTCCCAAAATTTCATCTAATTTTAATAAGTAGGTAGCAGAAACGATGCCGATAATGATAATTGTTTATTATCAAACGAAGGAATCTTATCTGTGAAACAATATATTTTATCTTAGATTCCTTATTTTAAGGTAAATGGAAGCCGCTTTTTTTCTAACTAGTCCAATTTTGGATTAGAAAAATATTTAGTCCAAAAATGGATTAATAATGTGTAGTTCGATTTCCACAAACTAATGTAGATAAATTTTGAAACAAAAAATATGAAATTCAAAGTCCAACTGATTTGCTGAGAATTCATTTCTTTGTTTAAGAATTCATCATCTCATATGAAAAACCATTGCTTTGGAAATTCGTCTTTTTGGTATGACATTGATTTTCCTGAAAGAAAGTTTAACTATTTGGTTAAAAACTCAAAAATTTGGTTCCAAAATTATTATTTTTTTTTGTTGAAACTCAATATTTTTGGGTTAAATAATGTATGCAAGATCTCGTGATTGCAAGTTTTGGAAAAAGGACTTCAATGAAAGAAACGATATTATATCATTATATGCTTACCAATAGAATTAAAGAAGACGGCCAAAGCGAAGAACAGTGTGCTGGCGATGATCTTCATTTTTTCTGATAGATTAGATGACAGTTGATGAGAGTAGATGACAGTAAATGATACTGATTTAGAAAAAAAGGAACTTTCCGCAAGATTTCTACAAATATATATATTAGGAGGCTCTCAATGATCCACGTAGCCAATTTTCATTTGTCGAGTCCGACTTTCTGACTTCCCTTTCTTCCTCTCACGAAATAAAGAAAATTACGTAGTATATGGATGGCCCCTAGATATCATCTTATTAAAACTTCTGAATAAAAAAAATTATGTCAACATAATATGTTCACAGTTTCACTAACTTTATCTCTTCTAAGGTTTTAGTTATCACACAGTTTTGTATGATGAATTTATGCGATAAGGCCTTTCAAATGATAGTCGTTATTTTTGTCTGCATTTTTTATTCGAGTTTGGGATGCCTGAAAGCACCTTCAAAATCGAAATTCCTAAATGTTTTGTATCATAATTTCGGGCTTTTTGGGCTGTATTGCAGATTTTTAGCTCCCCTAGTTTTTTTGAAAATTCAAATTTTGTGTCGAGGTGCTGGCTCGGCTCAAGTCAGCACCTCCACCACATAAAAATCTGAAAAAACTTAATATCAATGATGACAGAATTTTGGGCTTTTTTGGACTCTTTAACGCGCCAACAACCAATTTCCAAAAACGACCAAAAATCGGCAGTACAGCCAAAAAAGCCAAAAATTATGATACAGAAAAATTTTTGAATTTTGATTGTGGAGGTGCTAGCTTGATGGACCTGGAAGAAACTCAAGGTGACCTCGAATACCATAAAAATGATGCAGAAGAAGAACGGAATTCAAAATCTAATATTAGAACATATGTAGGAACCAAGATGGAATCGACGCTTCTCTATGTTTTTATGAGAAAACATTGCATGTTTTTGCAATGACAATCATTTTGTAAAATAAAAAGCTATGTCCTGTTTCGATATGATGCTCAGCTAGTGCTGATTGCGTGCAATGTTTTAGCCTGACTTCACTCTCATGTTCCTTTAGACGTTGGCTCACCGCTCTCCTGATTTCTTTAATATAGACTTTGTCACAAGAACACAGAATTATTATCCTCAATTGAAAAATCATTTGCAACCAAATTTTATCTGTTATCAATAACCTTTCCAAATATTCAAGAATACTTTTCATTACGAAATGAAAATACCTTCTCGGAAATTTGTATTTGCTATATAAATATATAAATATATATAACCTAATATCATTCGGTCAAGGGTTTACGAATAGAATACTTTTGTTATTTTCAAAACACGTGTTTATAAATTTGTGAACAGAATACGCGCCCACATTATTAAAGAATCATTCACAATTATACTTTTCTCCATTAGGAACAAATTTTCACAATGTAAAGTCCTCATTTGGAAATTATGATTTACAAAAGTCTGGAAAGTTCAACATTTTTCGTCGTACCTAAGCATAACTCTTTACCTGCTCTACTAGAAAATACCCTGTGATTGAGTGGCGGGTACCTACTGGAGTTGCTTTTATTTCTTCACTGGTCAATAGGGTAACATTGCCCCTTTGCATGTTCATTTTAGCACGTTTTGGAAAACGACCATGGTAAATTCCAGCAAGAGAATTAGCCGTCTCCAATATAGCAAAGATGTCACCATCAGACGTTGATAATACAATTTGCTCTTGGGTTGGCATTGGTCCATAGCGATTTGTTCCCATTGACACTCTAAGTGGTTTATCCTTAGGAAAGGTGTATCTTCGAAGTTCAAATATCCGGTGCTGATACATGCGGGGAATAAGCCGAATGAATCCAAGTTTTCCAAGTCCACATCCAAGTCCATCAGAAGTCGGAAGCCTGATAGGGGGACGCATGGTAGTGTGAGACTTGGCAGGAGGATACCAAGCAGGATGCCTGCCAGTAGGAGACCTGGACCTGGTTCGAAGTTGAGACTTGCTAGGAGAAGAAGGCCTGACTAGAGAATCAGGTCTGGCAGGCTGCAGGGATCTAACAGAAGGATCAGGTTCGTCAGGAGAGTAAGAAGGTTCGCAACGAGCAATAGGCGAAGTAGGTTCTTCCTTAGGTAAACAATTAAACTGCGAACTTGATTCTGCAAGAAGAAACAGGGAATTATTATTTTTTGAAAGTAAGTTTCTAGGTGTTGTCCTCAAGCTACTTGTTATCAAGCCTATTACTTCTATGGGTATTGTACTTTTTATTCCTAAAATAAGGTTCTCCAGCAGTTCAAAGTTAAACGAATCACTGACTAAAAATGAAATAAAAATTTCCCATTCACTCGGTCTATTTTTACGAAATTGGTTTCAAATTATTTTTCTGAATACGAACAATTTCATACGCTTTGATAAAAAAGGATAAGCCTTGAAACTAAAATTTTCACGTATAAATTGAGGAAAGTTATGAAATTGGCATCCGATATCAAAGTAGAATGAACAGCACAGATTTTTTAGAGATAGTTACTTTGTTTCTGCGCAAAATATTAAAACTAGTTTAACAGTTAGAGGCTGCATTTTTTAGTACTATCTCACTGACATCCCATTCGTATCGTGATCATCCAACCAATACTCTTTCTCTGTCGTGATTTAGAGAAGGCAAAAAAGGACTCAGTTGTTTATGAGTGCAGTATCTGTGACTTCGTATCTTACTCGAATTTTTGCCAATGACATGTTGGATGATGTCCTGGACTACATGAACTGCTACGTGGCACGGTATATAATGGCTGACCATGACAACTGCGTCAAGTCATGCGCAGATGTTTCTAGCTTAATCTTCAGCGACAAAAGGAAATAACTTGTTCATTATTGTGCCGCTTGTTTTCAGTTGTAACTTCATAGCGGGTGGAGGAAAATATTACTCCTGTCCTTTTTCAAATTTTTAAATTGACCGCCTATACAACTTTAATTCATTTCGTTCACAAAATAGGGTGGCCGGATGATAACACCTTCTTCAGCCTAAGAGATTTGATTTTGTTGAAATGTCAAATAAGTTTATAATCCAGAAGTGTTTACTTCTCCTTATAAGATTTGTGATTGCCGGAAGTTTGTCCCTGATATTATTGTTCCGCAACTTAACTTCAGAGCTAGTGTTGTAAAGCGGGAAACTTGTTTGAAAAACTGAAATTGACGCGCCGTATTATTTAAAATGTTAGCTTTAATTTAAGCTCATGAAACAGTGCAAAAATCTTTACAAGTGCCCAAGATATGACAACAAATTTCTAAGAGGTTATGAACACATTCTTTTTAAACTTTAACCTTATAAGTACATAAATGATGACAGGTTATACCGCATCAATTTTCGAAATAAGATTTTGAATTTTCAACAAAAGGGTTGAACGTTTTCTGTAACTTTCCAAAATGAAGCGATTGCGATGCTCAAATTATATCAACTTTTAGAAAAATTGAAGTTACTTCTTCAAGTACGAGTTATTTTATTGCTGTGTAACGTAACTGTAATGAATAACTTAAAAAAAAAAATTACTTACCGCCTACAGCTTGTCGGTTTGGTTGATTCGGAGAAGATAATCCTGAAGAAGGCTGCCACCTCTTCTTAGGAGGAAGTGGAGGAGGTGAGTGGCCCTGTGAACTCAATTCTGTGAGAACAAATAGAAATGGATGAATTTTTAATTTTGAATACTAAAACTGAGAAAAACTGACTACAGAATTTTCAGTCTTATTCATGCAAGCCCAGGTATTGTGACTTTGCAGATTGTTCAATGAAAAAATGTCAATCGCGAACACACAATAAATTGATCTCTAGCACTTCAAGGACTGCTCGATGCTCACGGGCTTGATTCTTCGATATTTTTATAACTTAATTTGGGCTGATTTGTTTTGATTTTTATTCTTATTGTATGTTCCGCCTCCTTGGAATCAGCTTCAGCGATGGTAGCGTTTACAAAATCTGTCCTCCAATCATATTCGAACCTCTCTCACCTGTTCCCTTGGAAGTAATTTGGGCCGCGAATAATCAGAATCATGCGTTACGCTCAAGGGGAAAACTACGAGTGGATGCAGAGCTGATGGCTATCCAACCAAAACCCCATGAAAAAACTAAACTAAACATTAAAACTAAACGAAACGCAGAAAGTGAATTATTTAAGAAGTCCAAAAATCGCGTTGGTTGTTCACAAAGAAGCTCAAGCGAACCACCTTGGTAAGAAAACTACAATTAAAAAAGCAAGAGAAATTGGCGAATGGAAGAATATGGGCAAAGAAATAAAAAAGTGTGTAAAAGCATACCCTATTTGCCAATTGCAAAAGAGAACAAGAGTCCTAATCCAGAAACACATACTAACCCTTACGGAAAAATTGCGTTAGACATTTTTGTTTCGTTACCAGGAACAAAACTAGGAAACAAATACATCTTAAGTATCCAAAACAGATTATCAAGGTAACCAGTTCTAGTACCTATGATGGTATGAATGTTATGAAAATCTGAAATTCGTAACGTTCGTACTTAATGCAGTGAAAATACAAGTACGGGATTCTCACCCTTAAAGATAAGCTTCCAATGAGATCCTAATATCACATCAGCAATACCAAGAGCACCAACCCTAATCTGTGCTTTTACAATGAAGAAATGAAAAATTGAAAAAGAAAACATCATTAAGAAATGTAAAGATATCATAGAAGTTAAACAAGATAAGACCAATAAACGTTTAAATGAAAATATAGTGAAAGGCCATCCAGTTTACAAAATAGGACATGAAGTCAAATGGAGAAATTATATTAAACATTAAATTTGGAGACGAGATTCTTCAACTTCATATTGATCAAGTGATGACATTTTATATTTCATTAGAATAATTATTCTGTTACTATGGATGTTCATAAAGACGAGACAAGCAAACTATATCCTTCAAGAAATTTATGGAAAGATCCACATGGAGGAAATTAGCAAAGCTTATTTGTGGATATAATATAATGAACTTGCTCGTCAATTCTTGTATATTCGGTAACTTACCGATAAGCTTCTTTGTTACCTTCTCCAATTTTATGTTATCGAGAATTTTCGAATTCTAGTCGCGATTTTCTCTCATTTTGAAGTGATCGCTGAGGTACTAAGTCGATCCTACTGTCGCGAATTGTGAATTAATTTTGAGACGTGGTTGCGATTTTATTCTCTTCTCGGGAAACTTACTGTGAGCAAAACTGAGGATCATCCCGTGGAAGACAAAGAAACTTTCAAATTAAATGCGGACAATTTTGCGAACGAAGTAAAGCCGCTCATCACTCAATATGGTAGAGAGAATATTTATAACTCAGATCAAAGTGGATTCCAATTGAAGATGCTTCAGGCCGAACATTAGCAGCCGAATGTACTCAACAAGTGGAATGTGTAGTACAATCTATTTGTTCTACAACTCACAGCTATACTATTCAGCCCACGATTTCAGCAAATGGAAAAACTCTATCTCCGCTTTTTCTTGTATTGAAAGAACAAACTGGAAAATTTGGATCCATTGCGAAAGAAAAACTTTTTCAGTCAATCAATATCTTTCTAGCTGCATCAAAATCTGAAAAGCTTTCGTCGGCAAAATTTGTTTATTTCATAAAATTTTCAGTAACAAAAGTATTTTTTCATGTACCAGAAATTCTCAATGTACAAATCAAAGAACAAATTTTTTCCAACTCTATTTTGTGTAAAAATGATTTTCCAACTACATCTGAAAAATTAGTTACTTGCATAAATGGATATTTTTGAACAGAACCAGTATTTTCGTACGTTTTCGAATGATGGTGTAGCAGTTTGAAGCTGAACTTTGAAACAGAAGGTTCGAAGTCGAACGCTTCAAGCTCATATTTGTTCTGGTTGATAATTTTACCATGCTGATCATTTTGCTCACATAAAATTTCGACCTCATAAACTCTTGTACTGGAAACTCTCCAGAAGTTGTACGGAAAGCAACACCTAATGGAAAGGCTATAATTCCGAGGATTGAACTAAAAGGCACACGGCGACAAGCAGGCTAACCCACCTACCCCTGGGAACAGAGAGTTTAGCCGCCTATTTTTTTGAAATAATTACATTCGACACCACAAGCATGCTAACCCACGTACCCCCTAACAGACCGAACCCCTAGAAAACAATCCTACCGAACCACAGGCAGGCTAACCCACCTACCATGGGAACAGCGAGTTTAGTCGAAACTCTACCCCTGTGCCAAGTTTAATTAAAATCGGCGCTGGACGGTAAGTATCCTGGGTCAAATGTAATACTAATGAGCTACCCCTAAAGAGCTAAAAGAAACTACTCCTAAGTTCAAAGGACGTGGGTTAGCACGTTTGTGGTGTCGAATGTAATTATTTCAGAAAAATAGGCGACTAAACTCGCTGTTCCCAGGGGGAGGTGGGTTAGCCTGTCTGTGGTTTGGTAGGATTCGTTCCTAGGGGTTAGATGATTTAGGGGGTACGTAGGTTAGCACGCTTGTGGTGTCTAATGTAATTATTTCAAAAAAATAGGCGGCTAAACTCGCTGTTCCCAGAGGTAGGTGGGTTAGCCTGCCTGTGGTTTGGTGGGATTCATTTCTAGGGGTTAGGTGATTTAGGGGGTACGTGGGTTAGCACGCTTATGGTGTCGAATGTAATTATTTCAAAAAAATAGGGGACTAAATTCGCTGTTCCCAGGGGTAGGTGGGTTAGCCTGCCTGTGGTTTATAGGATTCGTTCCTAGGGGTTAGGTCAGTTAGGGAGTGCGTGAGTTAGCACGATTGTTAGCTGGGTTAAGGGGGGAAAGGGGTGTTTCTAATCACTTTTATCGCTATATCTTATATCGCTATTCGATTGCTTAAGATGCAACAACTATGCTCGTTGCTTAATCTCATCTTCACCCCATTCTAGGGGTGGCTTTTAGCTCTAGCTGAACATTTTTGGGGTATATAATTTTTTTGACTTCGGATTCGGATTCAGCGATCAAAAATACATAGGGATGCATGGGTCTGGTTCAGGGATATGAAATTTAATTTTTTTTGTGGGGCTGTGTAAAAAATTATCATCACCAAGGTATTACAATCTTTGTAAATACAAGGACATTTTTCTCATTAGTTTTGTTTCAAAAAGCTCACTTATTTGAGAGAAACATAATAAAATCTACCTAAGGGTGGATAGCCCTTAGAAAATGATTTTTCGTGAAAATCCAGAAACATATTAAACATTATTTAATCATCGCGAGCAATGTATGTTTCTCCCACATTTTTTGGCCTAAATTTACCACTGTTCTTGTGTAATCAAAAATAATGTTGGGATTGTTTAACCCCCTTAAAATTTCCGGAAAATTTGAGCGATTCAGATTTTTTATCTCTCATGGTAAGAAAATTTTTCCAGTTAGTTTCATTGTCAAGGATACCGCTGCATTATGGGAAACAATTAACTGCGTATTTGAAACCCCAATTATCGGAGGCGGTTTTCACCCCCAAAAACACGATTATGGTAGATAAGTAAAAATGCGTGTCGCTCGATTTTTCGAGTTCTCCAACATATTCCAGAATAAAGAAAATTGGAGGAGGACACCTAGGTTTCCTTGTGAGCTACTCCCTGAAATTGTCGCAACCCGAGTTGTTTGATTCACCAATCATTTTCCAAATATTATTAATTTTCAGAATCCCCTCGCTGCGTGAGGCGTTGAATGGAAGTTTTAATTACCACCATAGTAAATAATGTGATTTTCATATGGAATTCAAAATCGAAATCTGGAGATAAAGGGTCTAGCCGGATAAGATAGTCAAATCTGCCTTGTAGGGAACCTCTATAACTAAATACATCCTCATATTCGGCATGTATAGAAACCCCTTTTCTTAGATTTTCAGACCCCTAGATCCCCATGGGGCAACATGGGACACCATAGAGTGCTGGCGAGTTTTTTTGCAATATCTCGGTCAATTTTTGAGCTAGGAAAAATAAAAAAAAAGCAAATTGTAGGGTTTTTCAAGCCCTATAAACCTATGAAGCCGAACAATTTTTTGGCGCGAAATTCAAATTTTTACAGCCGTTTGAAAACTTCAAAATTTTTTATATCGGAAACAAAGACCGACTCCTCGCTAAAAGAAAATTATGTTGTGTATTTTTGGCTCAAAAATTCCTGTGATTTTTTTCAGATTTTTAAAAGTGGTGGAACGACCTCAAAAAAAATAAAAACCACTAAAAACCGCGTTTTTTGCCTCTAGCTCTTTCTACATAATTCCTACGATGAAACCAATCACACCATCGCATTCTACGTAAAAAAAATACAACGAAAACGTGTATTAATTTTTTTGAAAATAATTTTTGGCAGCCCTTCAAAAATTCAGCAAATAAAAACGATGAGCCCGGCTCACATGCAGTGGAGACATTCCAGATTTTTACATCTTCCAGTTGCAAGGGAAACCCAACGTAGAATACAATGGCACAATCAGTTTCATCATAAAAATTATCCAGAAAGCGTCAGAAGCGAAAAACTACAGAAAAGTTTGGTTTTTGGACACTTAACGCTTTATAGAAAAATATTACGATGAATCCGATTGCGCCATCGAATTCTACTAGAAAAAATATATCAGGAATTATGTATTTCTTTTGCTGAATTAATTTTAATAGATCTTCGCAAATTGAGCAAGTAAGATCATTCGACCCGACTCACAGTGACAATAAATAAAACGATAAGCCTCCCGCTCAGTCACCTGGCCCTCAGGGGTGTATGGCTATTTGGGAGGGCTCTGTAACACAGTTCATACATTTAGATTTCGGCTCTAGTTCCTTCTAAACAGATACTACGATGAAACCAACCACGCCATTGTATTTACACGTACAAAAATACATCAAAAACGTGTATTATTTTTTTGGAAATAAATTTTGGTAGACCTTAATGATTGATGATTTTTAACGTCATTTTTGCAATGAGGAAATCTAAATGTATGAACTGTGTTACAGAGCCCTCCCAAATAGCCATACACCCCTGAGGGCCAGGTGACTGAGCGGGAGGCTTATCGTTTTATTTATTTTCACTGTGAGTCGGGTCGAATGATCTTACTTGCTCAATTTGCGAAGGTCTATTAAAATTAATTCAGCAAAAGAAATAAATAATTCCTGATATATTTTTTCTAGTAGAATTCGATAACGCAATCGGATTCATCGTAATATTTTTCTATAAAGCGTTAAGTGTCCAAAAACCGAACTTTTCTGTAGTTCTTCGCTTCTGACGCTTTCCGGATCATTTTTATGATGAAACTGATTCTAGTATTCTACGTTGGGTTCCCTTGCAATTGGAAGATGTGAAAATCTGCATGTGAGCCGGGCTCATCGTTTTTATTTGCTGAATTTTTAAAGGGCTGCCAAAAATTATTTTCAAAAAATTAATACACGTTTTCGTTGTATTTTTTTACGTAGAATACGATGGTGTGATTGGTTTCATCGTAGGAATTATGTAGAAAGAGCTAGAGGCAAAAAACGCGATTTTTAGTGGTTATTTTTTTTTGAGGTCGTTCCACCACTTTTAAAAATCTGAAAAAAATCACAGGAATTTTTGAGCCAAAAATACATAACATAATTTTCTTTTAGCGAGGAGTCGGTCTTTGTTTCCGATATAAAAATTTTTGAAGTTTTCAAACGGCTGTAAAAATTTGAATTTCGCGCCAAAAAATTGTTCGGCTTCATAGGTTTATAGGGCTTGAAAAATCCTACAATTTGCATTTTTTTTAATTTTCCTAGCTCAAAAATTGACCGAGATATTGCAAAAAAACTCGCCAGCACTCTATGGTGTCCCATGTTGCCCCATGGGGATCTAGGGGTCTGACAATCTAGGAAAAGGGGTTTCTATACATGCCGAATATGAGGATGTATTTAGTTATAGAGGTTCCCTACAAGGCAGATTTGACTATCTTATCCGGCTAGACCCTTTTAAGTCACAGCAAGTACAGAGAAGTTATTTACCGACCGGAAAGATAACAGCGCAGTAAGAAAACATTGAAACCATATGGGTCTTCTCGTATACAGAAGATAGAACAATTAATATGAAAATATGAGTTACATACAAACATTCTTCACGTAGCAAGAAATTTCATAAGAAACCAACTATATTTCCAAAAACTTACAGCAAGTTGAAGACATCGTAGGCCAAGAGTCACAAGCCTCAGAAAGTGAATATATAGCAAGTATCAAAATTATAAGTATGGTCATCGGTCACCCTAATTAAACTCACCAACAAAATCCAGATGAACCGAAAATGTAAGAATTAGAATGTAGCTCGCGATCTTCATTTCTCCTCTTGTTATTACACAGATTTCTTGAATGTCGACTGAGAATTTTGGAATATTTGCACTGTTATAAATACTAACATTCATCGGGTTACTATGAGACTATGCAAACATAAGAATTTTTGCCATTGAAGCAGAAACTGCCACGTTTCGTAAATAGGCTCTTTGTGCGCATGAGTGATGAAGGCATGTAAATCCTTAGTGTCTCTCTTGTAGAGATTTTTGTTTTTAATAGGTAAACGTCGTGATATGAAAAAGTCACGTTGTAATCAAGAACTAAAGCTAAGAAAAAATATCATTTATTACTCTGGTGTCAGTAAACATTTTGCTGATCATTACCTTATCATATTTGTTTCAAGTTTCATAACTGCGTTCACTTTTATTGGTATCGCATAAAATTACGAAGTTAAACACTTTTCTTACAAAAGTCAGTTTTTACACACAAAAATGCAAAAACAAGAAACTTTGACAATGAATTGAGATTTACTAAAATTACCTAAGATTACTTTGGAATACATAGGATAACTCTGGCTTGCATAGAATAAAGCATATGAATTTTCAACGAATCAGTTGAATTTTTAAATGAAAAGATGCATTGTTTTTACAAGAATAAAAAAATTCACAATGTTGTTATTTTCTATCCAACAGGTAATATACAAAATTAATAAAATTTTCAAAATTTGAAGTATATTTTTGAATTTTTCAATGACGCCAAATTCATGTTCTGTTCCCCAAAAACCTCCCTTGTACTCGGTTTAGTAGGAATTTACAACATAAATAATGTATTCAAGAATGTTTTAACGATGAAGGATTTTATCTGGAAGGCGTTGAAATTTCAAATGATTGAACTTTAAAAATACAACTTTCAAAGTTTTGATTTGAAAATTGTTTCATATTGAACCAATTTAGAATTTCGTTTATTTCTCAAATCTTTCAATCAATTTTGTTAAATATTGAATATTCCAAGTTCCATTTTTCGAATACCTTCGCGTAAAATTTGTTTTGTTTTAAAGAATCTATATTTTTGCAATTGATATAATTTGAAAATTGATGAATTGGCGAAGTACTTTAAAATATAAGTTTTCATATTATGTTTTTATTGTTCACTTAAATTATACATAACAAAGATAAATGAAAGGTGTCAACAATATTTTGTAGCAGTCCTTGAGAAATTGATAGAATTTGCCTTGGAGTCTGTTACATTCTTTTTCAAACTTCTCTGAACTTGAAACTTTTTAAGGGTTCATGAATCGAATACTTCCATCATTTTAAAAAAACGTGTTTGAAAATTGAAGAATAGAGTTAGTGCCTTTATTATTAAAGGATCATTTACAATTTAAACTTTATCTTTTAGAAACAAATTTTCAGAATTCAAAATCCTCATTCGGAAATTGTGATCTACAAATGTCCAGAAAATTCATCATCTTTCGTTGTACCTAAACATAACTCACAATGAATAATATGGTCAAAATAACATAAACAGAATATACTGTCTTTTCTCTAAGCTTGTGGAATATGTGTTATGATAATAGCCCCTCATGATTTGCAGATGTTAGAATAACATTATATTTTAGTTTTGCATTTTTTTTGTTTCATTAACCTAATTGTGTGGAGTATTGGGGTTCACTCGTTCTACTCGAAAATAAAGTGAGATTGGGTAGCCGGTATCAACTGGAGTTGCATCGATTTCTTCACTGTTCAATGGAGTAACAAAGCCTCTTTGCATGTTTATTTTCGAACGTCTCGTAGTACGTTTATGATAAATTCCAGCAAGAAAATTACCCGTCTCCAATATCGCAAAGATGTCACCATCAGATGTTGATAATACAATTTGCTCTTGGGTTGGCATTGGTCCATAGCGATTAATTCCCGTTGACACTTTAAGTGGTTTATCCTTAGGAAAGGTGTATCTTCGAAGTTCAAATATCCAGTGCTGATACGTGAGGGAAATAAGCCGAATGAATCCAAGTTTTCCAAGTTCACATCCAAGTCCATCAGAAGTCGGAAGCCTGGTAGGGGGATGCATGGCAGTGTGAGACCTGGCAGGAGGATACCAAGCAGGATGCCTGGCAGCAGGAGACTTTGACCTGGTTCGAAGTAGAGACTTGGTAGAAGAAGAAGGTCTGACCAGAGAATCAGGTCTGGCAGGCTGAAGGGACCTAACAGAAGGATCAGATTCATCAGGAAGGTAAGAAGGTCCGCAACGAGCAACAGGCGAAATAGGTTCTTCCTTAGGTGCACAACCGAACTGCGAACTTGATTCTGCAAGAAGAAACAGGGGATTAACATTTTTTTAAAGTAAATTTCTTGGGGGCTGTTCAAAATCAACTTGTTATCAAACTTATTACTTCTATGGGTATTGTACTTATTAATCATGAGATAAGGTTTTCCAGCAGTTCAATGTTAAACCAATCACTGACCAAAAATGAAATAAAAATTTCCCATTTACTCGCTCTATTTTGACGTAATTGATTTTAAATTATTCTTCTGAATAGGAATACGAAACAAGTACATAAGTGCGTAGCGAATTGTCAAATGAGACTGCAACTTCAATTTGTCGCGTTTCGTGTCGGGAAAAAAGTTAAAATTTTCACTGACCAGAAACGAAATATAAATGTTCAATTTACTCAGTCCATTTTTGCGCAATGGGTTCTCGAATTATTTCTCCGAATACAAACAACTTAATACGTTTCCATATGAATCTAAGGTTATCTATTATTATCAAAGTTTTACAGTTCTTACTGACTGAGCCCGGTTACGTTCCATGCTACATTACCGACAGTGAGTATTACTCTTGGTGGGTAATTAGATTGCTGAAATGGATGAAAGTTCAGCCAAAATATAATGAATCTACATTACCAACCGAATTAAACTAGAAGTGATAATTTTACAATCAGACAGTTTCATTTTTAAGCAAGAAATATGAATGTCCTACCCAAAGAAATAAATTTTCGGAATAAGAATTTTAATTTTTAACAAAAGAGTTGAACGTTTTTTGTATCTTTCCAAAATTAAGTGATTGCGGTGCACAATTTAGATTAAGTTTTTGAGAAATTGAAGTTACTTCTTTAAGTACGAGTTATTTTTTTGCTGTGTAACGTATCTATAGGGAATAACTTCAAAAAAAGAAAGTTACTCACCGCCTACAGCTTGTTGTCTTGGTTGATTCGAAAAAGATAAACCTGAAGAAGGCTGCCATCTCTTCTTAGGAGGAAGTGGAATAGGTGAATGGCCCTGTGAACTCAATTCTGCAAGAACAAATAGAAATGGATGCATTTTTTATTTTGAATACTGAAATTGAGAAAAACTTACTACAGAATTTCCAGTTTTATTCATGCAAGCCCAGGTATTGTGACATTGCAGATCGTTCAATGAAGAAAAAGTCAATCGCGAATACACAAGAAATTGATCTCTAGCACTTCAAGGACCGCTCGATGCTCACGGGATTGATTTTTCGATATTTTTATGACTCAATTTTAGCTGATTTGTTTTCATTTTTATCCTTATTGTATGTAGCGCCTCCTTGGAATCAACATCATCGATGGATAACAAGAGACATTGGTGACAATGGAGAAATTGGAGACAATGGTGGCTGTTCAGCTGATGCACATACTATATGCTATACCATATTGCTACGAGAGCAATATTTAACGATTTAACGATTTAAACTCAAACTGTGGAAGGCGAACATTAAAATATTCTATTGGAATATAAATCCTTCAGAGACGGTAGCGTTTACAATGAAACGGGTGGTTATAGGACCTCAGAAAATTCATAATATAATTTACAATAAAGCGGGAAACGACTGGGATCGCAAGGTTACGAAATTACGTCACAGAAATCAGAACATTCGAGAAGCTATGCGAAAAGCGAAGCTAATGGATCGGAAAATTCACTCTCAGCTGGACGAGCTTGAAGGCTGGACGTCTTCCACATCGCGAATCGAACAAACCTCCCGGACGCTTGCGAGGACTCTATCAACGTTGAACTTAGATCGGGTAGATACTTTCTGGCTTTTGTGAATATTTGTGAATTATAAAAAGAAAAAGTGAAAAAGAATTATTTGTGAAAATTAAAATTAAAGTGCATTTCTGCAATTGTGAACAAAATTAAATTAATTCAGCTTGGATATGAGAAGTTCCATGACGCTTTCTGATTTTCTCAAAATGCGAGGAGATGGTTTCTTTTCAACCCATTTACCATTTGGGAGCTCAAAAACCTATGCTTCAAATTTGAAATAAATCAGGGAGTGTTCCATGAAACGAATCCAAGATAATCTAACACTTTCCGAGATAATATTATTTCTGAAGGGTGAAATTATATTTCCTCAGAAGTGAAATTACTGGGCTCAGTAATCAAACATAAAATGTCTATGGAGACTGAAAAAAAAACTCCCAGAATGATATGTTAACTCCGATTCAAACTGAACCCTCCAAGTAAGTTAGTAGCTTTGAAAACCTTTGAAAAAGTATTTTAATCTAAAAAAAAGTTAAAACGTTGCTATAGGAAAAACAGATAAATTTCACGGCCAGCAAACAGTGCACCGAGTTTGCCTGAGAAATTAATCTGTTTTAAGTAATCCTTCATAGAAAAATTTCCTAAAGAAAAGCCAGGATGTATACAAAACGAAAATGTTAGATACTTTTCTGGAATGCCAAACTAATTGAGATAAAAATGCCGGTTAAAAGAATAGGATAATCCATGAAATAAGTAAAATCGGGAAAGTCATCGTCAATTCTGAGTCCGCTCCAGAGAATCCCACAAACTTGGAATTAAAATTCAAGAAGATGTTTTAAATCACTAAGCCAAAATGGAGTATGAAATACTGGACTAAATCATAGATTTCAGTACAAGAAACAGTTTCATCTCAGAGAAATTCACAATTGAAAACTGGTTTAAAATTAAGGTTTTGAGCATTGAAAGAAGCAGAGTCATTCATGGGACCCGTGCAGAAATTTCGCCGTGGCCCCGACCGGGCCCAGACTCGTTCATATCGGGCCCTGATGTGGAAATCGAGTCAGGTCCAGACTCATCATGAAACACGTAGCCACCTCGGAGCCATGTCTAGGGGCCCGATCAAACGCCCGATCTGTCCCCGGTCTGGCCCCTATTATTTACCCGAGTCTAGCCACATTATTTACTTTTCTAGTAGGAATTAAAATGCTTCAAAATAATTATAACAGAATATTAAATGAAAAGCCAAATTAATAGGATTGGCTTTTCTTTTAACAACACCTTGAAAATAATTCAAAATGGTTATTTGGACCTCTGCTTCCGATTACCGTCCCAGTCTTTTGCATTCCAGAAGACGTTGCTCATGTGGGACAGCACTGCTGAATTTTGTCAAAATTACATTTCTTCATTTCAATCCACAAATATTATTCCTTACCCCGTCACTGGAGCGATAACATGCATAACTTTAAACGTAGAATCCAAAATATAACCTCAAAATTTCAACTACTTGTTTTACAAAGAAACGCTACCGAGCGAAAAAATATCAAATAATAATTTTTTTGACTAAAATGAGGAAATCGAATGTTTTGGTTAGAACTTGGATCCAGTACAATACAATTAAATATATCACAAAATGTAATAATACCATAAAAAATGTAATACCATAAAAGACTTGCCTTCGTTGCTTTCGTTTTCATCGCGTAAATACAGAATTTTGCTGATGACACGATGTTTGCGAACACGCGGTGTGCTCCTTAATTTTGGCATTTATTATTAATGTGTTAAGAATATATTCTACGGTCGAACACTCCCAGAACATTTGCAACACAACCCCACGAAGGAAAACAAAAATTAAGGTTATGTTCGTGATTATATTACATCTAGCGCATATGGCTTAAGATGGCGCTGCGAAGAGGCTATATGACGTCACAGTACATAGCCCGGTCTGGTACGAGTCAGGGCCACAGAATTCTTCCTATCAGGACCAGATAGTACACATCGGATCAGGCCCTAGTCGGTAATCGGTAATATATATGGCGATTTCTGCACGGGGATAAATAACGAAGTTCACGTTTTGCCTAGAGTTTCTTTTTTTGTAATTTTTAATCATTCAATTTTGCGTTTCAGGTTCATAACTCTGAAAGGTATGGTACCAACGTACATACTTGGTAGCGATCT
>CAKNXH010021471.1:0-17990 GCA_932178445.1 Andricus quercusramuli | reverse complement strand
GATACGTGCGGGGGCAGATTTTACATGCTTAACCGGCTAGGCCCTTTGTTAAATCTTTAGAAATCTTCAAAAAATCTTTGGGATTTTTGAAACCTGATGTATAACGCCTTTGTGAAATCGTTTGAAATCTTTCAAATCTTTGTCAAATCTTCAAAAATCTTCGGAATGTTTAAAATCTGAAATACAACGCCTTTGTGATTTTTCTTAAATCTTCATGAAATCTTTGTAAAATCTTTGTGAGATCTTTGAATTCTTTCTGAAATCTTTTGTGATCTTTGAAATCTTTGTGGAATACTTGAAATCTTCAAAATCCTTGAAATCTTTCCGAAATTAATTGAAATCTTAACAAATCTTAGAAAATATTTGAAATCTTTAAAATTTGATGTACAACGCCTTTGTAAAATCTCTTTCATATCTTTCAAATCTTTGTGAAATCTTTCAAATTCTTGACATCTGTTGAGACCTTTTGAAAACTTCCTGAAATCCTTTGAAATCTTTAAAATCCTTGAAATCTTTGTGAAACCTTTTGAAAACTTAAAAAATCTTTCGAAACTTTCAAAGCTGAAGTACAACGCCTTTGTGAAATCTTCTGAATCCTTGTGAGATCTTTCAAATCTTTCTGAAATCGTTTGAAATCTTTGAAATCCTTGAAATCTTCAAAAATCTTCGGAATCTTCAAAATCTGATATACAACGTCTTTGGAAAATCTTTTAAATCTTTGTGAAACCTTTATAATCTTTGTGAAATATTTAAAATTCTTGAAATATTTTGAAACCTTTCGAAAATTTTCTGAAATCGTTCGAAATAATTAAAATCCTTGAAATCTTTTCGAAATCGTCGTGAACTCGTTTGAAAGTTCAAAATTCAATATAACACGTTTTTTTTTATTTTGTGAAAACTTCACGTAAAATCATAATTCAGGAAAAATTAAAAGAGAATTTTTTTTTTTCTTTAAACTTCCATATTGGACTTTTTTGTTTATATAATATGTACTCATAAAATAAACAAGTAATATCAAGTAAACATTTTAATTTCTTAACATTATCATTAATTTAACATTTTTCCTTGAACCGGCACTGATGTTCCATAATTTGATTGCATTTTTTATAATTTCTTTTGTTTTCAGTATAATTGCAATCTTTCATTGCAATTTTGTCTTTTCCTTCCTTGTTTCTCATTTCCATATACAATAACGCCCGCAAAGTATAATAATTTCATAATCAGAGCGCTTCATGCAAAAACAATATAATTGGTGGAAAAAAATATTTTTACAACAAAGAAATGTTTCATAATCATAACAAAAAAATTTATCAATCGTATGGAAAATATGAAAAAAATTAGTAATTTGAATTTAACTACAAAAATTGTAAGAACTACAAAATTTCACATGCAAAATCTTTAATATCAATAGACACTGCAAAATTGTTTTAATAAATTAGAAAATCACGTACCATTATATCAAAGTACAAGTTGCAATAAAAATAAGCTTAAATACAAAATGAATTAATAGAACCCAATGAAGTAATCCAACCATATTTGGTTGAAAAGTCTACTAATATATTTTTGGTTTAGAATTCATCTCTTTTAGTTAAGAATTCTACAATTTTGTTGAAAATTTAATTATTCTATTTTTAGAAAAATAATCTTCTTGGTTAAAAAATCATCTTATGGGTTTAATTTCGAACTCTTTTGTTGAAGAATCATTTTTTGCAGTTCACTTTTTTTCCCCTTTTTTTGCTTCCTCATAGAGGAAGCATTAGTCATTTTTTCAGTAATAAACAAACCAGTCTTCATTTTGCTCAGCTTAAAAATAGAAATTTACAGAAAACACAAAATTACAAAATAGTAAAAAAATGTTCAAAGTCGAAGGAAAAAGTTTGTTTGAAACAGATGATACAAATATTATAAATGAGCATAACTTCCTTAATCTTCAATAAAGTTTATTAATATGATAGATCAATCGTTTTGCATCGAATCAAAGAATCTTTTACATTCTAGTATCAATTTTGAATTATGTTAGTGAAAAAAGCATCACCATAAAAAATCGTGTTTTCAAATATTATGCATTACCATAGCTTCCTTACTCTTCAATGAAACGTACTGATATTATAGGTCAATCGATCCGACTCGAATAAACACATCTTTTCCGTTCTTGCATCAACTTCAAATTATGCTAATGAAAATAGTTTTACCATAGCTTCCATACTCTTCAATAAAATGTATGAATTTTGAAGGTAAATCGATTCGTCTTGAATCAGCACAACTTTTTTATTCTCGTGTTAACTTCAAATTACGAGAATGAGAAAATTTTTACCATAAAAATCAATTTAAAAAATATATAAATTACCATAACTTTCCTACTCTTTAATGAAATGTATTGATATTATAGGTCAATCGATTCGACTCGAATCAACATATCTTTTTTTTGCATCAACTTTGAATTATGTTAATGAAAAATGTTTTACTATAACAAACCTATTTTAAAAATATATAAATTACCATGACTCCTTTACTCTTCAATAAAATGTATGAATATTATAGGTCATTCGATTCGACTCGAATTGACACATCTTTTCTGTTCTTGCATCAACTTTAAATTTATATTGATGAAAAAAGTTCTACTATAAAACACCGATTCTTAAAATATATTAATTACCAAAACTTCTCTACCATTCAATAAAATGAATCAGTATTATAGGTCAATTGATTCGTTTCGAACCAAATAATCTTTTATATTCTTGCATCTACTTTGAATTATGTTGAAGAAGAAAGTTCTACTATAAAAAACCGTATTTTCAAATATTATGCATTACCATAGCTTCCTCAGTCTTCAATGAAATGTATTGATAATATAGGTAAGTCGATTCGAATCGAATCAACACATCTTTTCCGTTCTTGCATCAACTTTGAATTATGCTAATGAAAAACGTTTTACTATAAAAACCGACTTTTAAAATATATAAATTACCATAAATTCCCTACTCTTCGATAAAATGTGTTGATATTTTAGGTCAATCGATTTGTCTCGAACCAAGGAGTCTTTTTTGTTTTTGCATCAACTTTGAATTATGCTAATGAAAAAAGTTCTACCATAAAAAACCGATTTTTAAAATACTATGCATTACCATAATTTCCTTACTCTTTAATGAAACGTAGACATGTTATAGGTCAATCGATTCGACTCGAATCAACACAGCTCTTTGGTTATTGCATCAACTTAGAATTATGTTAATGAAAATAGTTTTACTATGAAAAAACGATTTTCAAAATATATAAATTACCATGACTTCCCTACTATTTAATAAAATGTATTATATTATAGGTCAATCAATTCGTCTCGAACCAAGGAATCTTTTATATTCGTGCATCAACTTTGAATTATGTTGCTGAAAAAAGTTTTACTAGAAAAAACCGTATCTTCAAATATTATGCGTTTTCATAGCTTCCATACTCGTCAATAAAATGTATTAATATTGTAGGTCAATCTATTCGACTCGAATCAACACAGCTTTTTGGTTTTTTCATCAACTTTGAATTATGTTGATGAAAAACCTTTTACTATAAAAAACCGATTTGCAAAATATATAAATTACCATGACTTCCCTAATATTTAATAAAATGTATTATATTATAGGTCAATCAATTCGTCTCGAAACAAGGAATCTTTTATATTTGTGCATCAACTTTGAATTATTCTAATGAAAAAAGTTTGACCATAAAACACCGATTTTTAAAATATTATGCATTACCATAATTCCCTTACTCATTAATGAAATGTATAAATATTATAGGTCAATCGATTCGACTCGAATCAACACACCTTTTTGGTTTTTGCATCAACTTTGAATTATGTTAATGAAAACAGTTTTACTAGGAAAAACCGATTTGCAAAATATATAAATTACCATAACTTCCCTACTCTTCAATAAAATGAATCAATATTATAGGTCAATCAATTCGACTAGAATCCTTTTTTGTTCTTGCATCAAATTTAAATTTATGTCGATGAAAAAAGTTTTACTATCAAAACCCGATTTTTGAAATATGTATATAAATTACCAAATCTTTCCTACTATTCAATAAAATGAATCAATATTATAGGTCAATTGATTCATTTCGAACCAAAGAATCTTTTATATTTTTGCGTCAACTTTGAATTATCAATCAATCGATTCGTCTTGAATCAGCACAACTTTTCTATTCTCGTATCAACTTAAAATTACGAGAATGAAAAAATTTGTACTATAAAAATCGATATCAAAATATATAAATGACCATAACTGCCCTACTCTTTGATGAAATGTGTTATTATTGTAGGTCAAGCGATTCTTCTTGAACCAAGGAATCTTTTATATTTTTGCATCAACTTTGAATTCTGACAAAGAAAAAAGTTTTACTATAAAAAAGCGTATTTTCAAATATTATGTATTACCATAGCTTCCTTACTCTCCAATAAAACGTATTGATATTATAAGTCAATCAATTCGACTCAAATTAACACATCTTCCCTGTTCTTGCATCAACTTTAAATTTATGTTGATGAAAAAAGTTTTACTATCAAAACCCGATTTTTAAAATATGTATATAAATTACCAAATCTTTCCTACTATTCAATAAAATTAATTAATATTATAGGTCAATTGATTCATTTCGAACCAAAGAATCTTTTATATTTTTGCATCAACTTTGAATTATGTTGAAGAAAAAAGTCTTGCTATAAAAAACCGTATTTTCAAATATTAAGCATTACCATAGCTTCCTTACCCTTCAATAAAACGTATTAATATTGTAGGTCAATCGATTCGTCTTGAATCAGCACAACTTTTCTATTCTCGTATCAACTTCAAATTACGAGAATGAGAAAATTTTTACTATAAAAATCGATATCAAAATATATAAATTACCATAACTGCCCTACTCTTTAAGGAAATGTGTTAATATTGTAGGTCAAGCGATTCTTCTTGAACCAAGGAATCTTTTATAATTTTGCATCAACTTTGAATTCTGATAAAGAAAAAAGTTTTACTATAAAAAAGCGTATTTTCAAATATTATGTATTACCATAGCTTCCTTACTCTTCAATAAAAAGTATTGATATTATAGGTCAATCGATTCGACTCGAATCAACACATCTTTTCAGTTCTTACATCAATTTTGAATTATGCTAATGAAAAAAGTGTTACTATGAAAAACCGATTTAAAAAATATTATGCATTACCACAACTTCCTTACTCTTTAATAAAACGTATTAATATTATAGGTCAATCGATGCGACTCGAATCATCACATCTTTCTTTCTGCATCAATTTTGAATTATGTTAATGAAAAAGATTTTACTATAAAAAACCGATTTTCAAAATATATAAATTACCATAACTTGCCTAATCTTCAATAAAATGTATTATTATCATAAGTCCATCAATTCTTCTTGAATCAACACAAATTTTTTTAATCTCGTATCAACTTTAAATTATGAGAATGAAAAAATGTGTATTGTAAAAATCGATATTAAAAATATATAAAATACCATAACTTCCTTACTCTTTAATAAAATGTAACATCTTTTTCTCTGCATTAATTTTGAATTATGTTGATGAAAAAGGTTTTACTACAAAAAACCGACTTTCAAAATATATAAATTACCATAACGTGCCTAATCTTCAATGAAATGTATTAATATTATAATTCAATCGATTCGTCTTGAATCAACACAAATTTTTGATTCTTGCATCAACTTTAAATTATGAGGATGAGAAAATTTTTATTGTAAAAATCGATTATAAGCATATATATAAAATACCATAACTTGCCTACTTTTTCAGAAAATGTATTAACATTGTAGGTTAATCAATTCGCTCGAAACAAGGAATCTTTTATATTGTTGCATCAACTTTGAATTATGATGAGGGAAAAAGTTTTACTATAAAAAACCGTATTTTCAATTATTATGCATTACCATAGCTTCCTTACTCTTCAATGAAATGTATTAATATTATAGGTCAATCGATTCGAATCGAATCCACACACCTTTTCTATCCGTGCATCAACTTTGTATTATTTAAATGAAAAAAGTTTTACTATGAAAAACCGAATTTAAAAATATTATTCGGTGCTAAAAAAATCCAATGTATATTTTTATAAATCCTTCGGTCAGTTTCAAGACCCACACACAAACACATCGGGACAATTATTTAGAACATTGTATTAGACATTTTTAAATTGAGGAAGGTTTATTCAAGTGAATTCAAAATGTATGGAAGATGTTACCATCACAAATCTTCCTCTATGAGGAAGCAAACAGTAAAAAATTCGTCTCAATAATATAAAAAATTGTACTCTCCTATAATTTTGGTTCTAATTTGTATTTATTTTTAGATCCCTGTAAAAATAGTTCTAATTTCATGTGCTTTTTGGAAAAATTCTCAACCAGGGAATGACTTGAAAAAAGAGACGGCTGAGTCCCACACGTCCCTATACCGCCAGGCCACTTTTTCTTTTAGGACTAACCACTGCATAAGATTCAATGAAGAAATGAATGTTGCAATGTTTGCTTCAGTCTGAAAATGTTAAGTAAAGAGGGGTCATAAAGATAACATAGAAAGTTTTTTATGACAAAAGAAATCAAAATGTAGAGGTAGAAAATTGAAGGTGAACAGCCTGTATAATACCTGTTATTTTCATGAGTTTAAAATGTGCAATTTACAAGTCGGTTTAACTGCTGTTCGCACATGTTCACGTAACCATGCCACGCATTATAATGTCGAATCATCATCGTGCTTCAATGAGTTTTATTACATCTCCCGTAAGAAATCCAGCAAAACTGCTAAAATGGCTTGCAACTTTATCGTTTGTTTTTATATTATCATTGAAATTTTCACACGAACTTAAGCAAGACTGAAAACTTGTTTCATTTGCGCTGCAAACTCTACTGGCCTTGTACTTTACTAATTTTTTCAATAAAGCACACTCGAGATATGTAAAACAACTTTTGAAGCATATAATTAACTCTGAGATAACACTCAAGGGGCCGTGCACTGTAAGAAATAATTGTACATTTCCCATACAAAAATATGGAATTTTTTCCATACTTTTGAATATCCCATACCAGTATAGAAATTTCCCGGTGGTTGTTGGAAGATTTTCCATACTTTATGGTAAAACTTCCATACAAGTATGGGAAGTATGGTACTGAGGTATGGGAAAATTTATAGAAAATTACGTAGTTTTTTTCTGAAATTTTAAACCATGTATCCCCCATCGTTAATTTTTTACCCCTCCCCTTATCTCACGTAATTTTTGGTGGATACTTTATCTTTTTTAATTGAAAATTCAACTATTCAGTTAAAAGTTCATATTTTTTATTTGAAAATTCGAGTACTGATTTGAAAATTCGTATCTTTTTTGGATGAAAATTAATTTTTTCAACTGAAAATTTAATTATACCATTTTTGGTAGATAATTTTTCTTTTTTGATTAAAAATTCAACTGTTTGGTTTGAAGTAAATGTTTTTTATTTAAAAATCCAAGAACTTGGTTCAAATTCTTATATTTTGTAGATAATTCCTTTTTTTTTGAAAATTCATTTTTTTTTGTAGAAAATTAATTTTCTTGGTTAATAAAATCAACTTTTTTGATGAAAAGTCAACTCTTCCGTTAATTCTTGAACTCTTTCCTTGAACATTATTTTGTTGTTGTTGAAGATTTATAATTTCAGTTAAAAATTCATGTATTTTGTTGAAAATGTAAACATTCGTTAGTAAATTAATTCTGTTAGTTAAAAATTCGCCTTTGTAGGTTGAAATTTCAGCTTTTTTATAAAAAATTTAAATATTTTGTTGGAATTTCAATTATTTTGTTAAAGATTCAACTATTTCATTACAGTCTTCTTATTTGTTCTTTTCTTTGGTTGAAAATTTATTTTTCTTGGCTGGAAATAAACTTTTCTGACGAAATTTCAACTTTCTACTAAAAAAATCGTCTTTTTGCCTTGAAAATTCAACTAATCGGTTGAAAATGCAACTACTGACGATTTTAACAAAAAAAAAAGGAATTTAGAACAAAAAATTTTAATTTTCAACCAAAGAGGTGAATCTTCGAAAAATTAAATTTTTAACAAAGTAATTCAACTTTCAAACCAAGTAGTTGAATTTTCAACCAAAAAATATGAATTTTAAACAAAATTCATCAATTTTCTAGAAAATTGTTGAAGTTTAAAGCGAAAAAGACTAATTATCTACAAAACAGATGAATTTTTAACCCAAAAATAGGATTACAAAAAAAAAAATATTTTTCAACCAAATAGTTAAATTTTCATAAAATTAGTTTAATTTTTAACCAAACAGTTGAATTTCCGACCAAAAAAGCTATTTCTCACCTAATGGTAACATTTTCATAAAAATATTTGAATTTGTAATCGAACAGATAAATTTTCAATTAGAATTATAAATTTTCTACAAAAAAATAGTTCAATTTTAAACCTCAAAATAACATTTTTTAACTAAAATGATGAATCTTCAACCAAAAAATGAATTTTTAACATATGAGGTCCACTTTCAATTGAACAATTACATTTTCAACCAAAAGAAGATAAATTCTGAACCACTTTTAATTTCCATAGTGTAAATTTTTTAAAGCTTAATTCCATAAATGTTGGTATTCCCATTTTTAAAACTATAGGAAATACATTATTGGAAATGAAAGACGTAATTCAATAAATAATCATACTTTGCTAATAATACTAAAGTCTGCAAGGAATTACTCCTTGATAAAATTGATCATTTAATTTAGGGCTTGAATTTTTTATCAGCAGAGGAGGAGCTTTGGAAGGAAGCCGACGCAAATTCTCTGCAATTTATGGGTTTTCCAATCGCGATCCGTTTAACAATTCAACGCGCGGAATTAGCGAGGAGAATTTCCAAGGGGTTTCGAACAGGCAAGGAAAAATGGAAAGAAATTTGTTTCGAAAGAGAGTGACTCATTTTTGCGGAATTGTTGAATTTTCAACAAAAAAGTTAATGTTATAACATTAACTTTTTTGTTGAAAATTCAATTTTATAAAATTAAGTATTATTTATACATATAAAAGTAAGTGATTTTCTGTAAAATATCTTCTGCGTATGTCTGGTTATGAAACTGCGTTATGCGCAGTATGCGCTATAAGCAAAAGTGCGTGCTTCCCACTTGAAGTGCTTTGCGACGTTTTACGTGCAAAAAAGGGATGTGCTTTGGATGCTGCGGTCTTCGAATGGACCGATTATTCAAAAAAAACTCTCCTTGTGAAAAACCACGAGAAAGTAAGTTCTAAAAAAATCACTGTGGGCTGGGATCGAACCAACAACCTCTTCATTACATGTGAGGAGCGCTACAATCACGCCATCACAGTTAAAAAACTTCTTCGTATGTCCATTTATGAAACTTCGTTATACGCTATACGCAAAAGTGCGTGCTTCCCACTTGAAGTGTTTTGCGACGTTTTACGTGCAAAAAAGTGATGTGCTTTGGATGCTGCTGTCTTCGAATGGTTTAGTTAAGCAAGCGACAGAGTATCTGGACTGATTATTCAAGAGAAAGCTTTCCTTGTAAAAAAACGCGATAAAGTGAGTTCTACAAAATTCACTACGGGCTGGGTTCGAACCAACAGCCTCTACATTATATATATGGAGCGCTACAATTACGTCACCGCAGTCCATCGCGAAGTAGTATCTCGAAGTTATTGGGGCAACGTTATTAAAAAAGAGCAGTGCATATCAATTCATTTTTTTATCATACTTATAAAATTAATTGATTTTCTGTTAAATAACTTCTTCCCATGTCTGGCTATGGAACTGCGTCACGCGCATTATGCGCTATACGCAAACGTGCGTGCTTCAACAAAGTAATTGAATTTTCAGCCAAATACTCAAATTTTCAAACTACAAAGATAAATTGCAATCAAATAGTTGAATTTTCAACAAAAAATATCATTTTCCATCCAGAAAGATGAATATCCAACAAACAGGACTTTCCTGCCATGAAAGAGGAATTTTCAATCCAATAAAATGAATTTTCTATTCAAGAAGGCGAATCTTTAACCAAGAAAAATGAAATTTCAACATTAGGGAAAAAGGCAAAGTTTTTTTAAAGCAAGGGAGAAAAAGAAATACTTCAAAAAAATTGAGTCGCATTCCGCAGTCAAGCCAGGTCCAGTTATAAATTAGTGTTACTTTGAGAGTTACAACATTCAGGATAAATTCATAAGACTTCAAAACAATTCAAGTTAAATTCAAAAGAATTCAAATGTGTTAGAAAATTATTTTAATCAAAAAATTCTATTGATTTCCGTAAAATTGGATTAAATTTCGAGAAATTTAAGGTAAACGAGAAGAATCCGATGAATACATTATTTTTGTTTATTTCAAATTCAAGTTAAATTAAAAAAATAAAATAATAATAATAAAAAGTCAAGGCAAGGTTAAAAGACTTCAGGATGAATTAAATAAAAACTTGTTGAAAAATTCAAAAATATCCATTAAATTAGGTAGATTTGAGTGAATTCAGAAGAATTACGATGAATTGAAATTTTTAGAGAATTCCGAAGAATTCCAAAGAATTCAGGGTCAGTTCCAAAAAATAATTGCAAACCTCTTCAAATCTTTGAAACCCTACTTATTTCTTATAAAAAAGTGACCAATGACTACACAACAATTCGAGTCAAATTAAAAAAAAAACATATGAATTGGACACATTTTTTAAAACCGAAAAAATCCAATTTATTTCAGTAACATTTGAGTGAATTCAGAGGAATTCAAGGGAAACGAGAAGAATTCGATAGAATTCATGAACAATGAAACTGAATTTAAAAAACGATCAAGGGAATTCAAAACCAATCAAAAATATTTATTTAATATTGAAAGACTTTAAAATGAATTTTAAAAAAACTTTTTAAACTTTATTGAAATATTGAAATATTTTAAATCCTTTTAAATCCCATTGAATTACTGAAATTTTAAAATTTTTGCTTAAAATGGTACAATTTCTTCTAGTTTTGAATTTCAATTCTAAAAGTGTCATTGTGATAAGAATTGAAACCAACTATAGTGAACTTCTGAGATAAAGGGAAAAGTAGGTTAGTATAATTTTTCTTCAAAAGGTCGCAAAAGGTCGCAAGAAGTCGCGAACGGTCGCAAAAGGTCGCAAAAAGTCGCAAAAGGTCGCAATGTTAAAAAAAGGTGAAAAAAGTCGAAAAAGTCTCACCATTCGAGCTCTGGTAGGAGAAAAGCTCGTTGAAAGGGGATTCTGCGACCGAGACCGGGCTTAAAAGACACGTTACGTAAGCTGGGACTGCCCCAAGATTTTCGTGCCAACAGCCATACATATTTATTTATAACGATGCTCTCGAGATATGCAGTCTCTCGCAAAATCAACATCGACCGGACGTCACTCAGCATTGCGAAATGACAGTCGAGGTCGATGTTCCTTCGGCCATGATACCGAGACAATTAATAACAATTAGCGATAACTTACGTTATTCCAGATAATACTGGAAATTGCTTCAATTTGTCAGGATTTATTTTTTTTAAAGTAGTTTCAATTGAAAATGAGAGGAAAATCAATTAGAAAGTAATTATTTTATTGCGTGTGTAATTATATTTTAATAATAATAATAATAAATATTCAAAGATAAGACAGAAGTCTACTAGCAAGAAGAAGTATTTTTGATTTGACCATACAAAACATTTATAAGAAAAAGTTATTCGGTTTCGAGAAAATATATGTGTCAGTTGACAATCTGACAGTGACGCTAACCACAAATTGCAACAGGCTCGGCTGCGGATTGCGAAAATGTAATCTTCAGTTTAAATAAAAAATAAAAACCCACTCCCGAAATATTTAGTTTCTGAATGATTTTATAAAAGTTTTGATCTGAAAACTTGAACCAATTACGAGTATATCGTCCAAGAATTTTGAGGTTAAAATTTCACAGGTTTTTAAAATCGGTTTCCGGTAGTGATTGAAAATCGAATTTTCAGTTTTTCAGAGAAATGAAAACATCCACTAAAGATTGGGGCAGATGAATGAGGACAACAAATTTTTGATATAAACAAATTTGAAAAGTAGCTAAAAGGACCGTAAAAATAAGAAATTTTTTCTTCAAAAAATGTTATTAATTTAAAGAAATATCGTGGAGCGAGAAAAGAAAATTATTACCACTCTAAAATACAAAGCGGAAAATTCTAACTCAAATTTAAACAAAATTTTTTTATTACAATATTGAAAAAAAAACAAATTAATTTCCAGAACCATGAAGATTTATAGCCTAATATATTTTAGGAAAATTATTATTTTTCACAACCCTGAAATTCAAAATTTTCTAAAATCTATCAAAAAACTTTGTGAAAATTTTTTTTTTTTCAGAGTTGAATATCCATTTCTTCTTGTTAAAAATTAATTTTTTCAACTGAAGATTTAACTATTGCAGTTAAAGATTCATAATTTTAGTTGAAAATTCATCTCTTCGATTGAAAATCCAAGTATTATTGAATAAAAAATACATATTTTTTCATTAAAAATGGTATTATCTGTTAGCTCTAAATTTGATAATTTTGATAGAAATTCATTCAGTTTAGTTGGAAATTGAACTCTTTTGTTGAAATTTTTTGTTTTGTTATATTTAACTGTTTTTCATTCAAATTAAAATTTTTTTCATCTGGAATATCAACTATTACATTTTTTGTTGAAAATTAATTTTTTTCAAGATTAATTTTTTCAATTGAAAATTTCACTATTCTATTTTTTGTTGAAAATTAAAATTTTCCATTTTTATTGAAAACTTATATTTTTTAGTTGATAATTCGTATATTTCATTAAAAATTGGTCTTTTTCAGACAAAAATTAATCTTTTTTTTTGGTTGAGCTCAACTGTTTTTGGCATAAAATTAAATTTTTTTGTTGAAATATTAACTATTACATTTTTCATTGAGAATTCATATTTTTTGGTTAAAAGTTGAAACATTTTGTTTAAAATTCTTTTTTTTTTTTGTCGAAGATTCATCATTTTAGTTGAAAATTCATTTGTATTGTTAAAACTTCATCAATTTTGGTTAAAAAGCAACCTTTTTGTTTAAAAAATTTAAATATTTGGTTGAAAATAAACTTTTTTGTAGAAAATTGGACTTTTTGGTGTAAAAATTCAACAATTCAATTAATATTTTTTTCCTTTTCGATTGCAAAATCTTTATCGATTGTAAATTCCAATATTTTGTTAAAAATTTGCTTGGTTGGACATTAATCTGTTCTGGTTTAGAAATTAACTATTTTATTGAAAATTCAACAATTTGTTTGAAATTTTTGTTCTCTCTTAGAAGAAAAATTTTGTTAGATGAAAAATCATCTGTTTTTCATTTAAAATAAAAATATTTTTTGTTTAAAATACTTGAAATGTTAACTATCACATTTTTCGTTGAAAATTCATATTTTTTGGTTGAAAATGAACTTTTTTGTAAAAAATTCTTTATTTTGGGGTGAATATTCATCTGTTTTGTAGAAAATTAAACTTTTTTGTAAAAAATTATTGGTTGCGAATTCAACTATTCTGTTGAAAATTTCTCTTTTTGGTTTAAAAATTCATTCCTTTTAGTAAAAAATGCAACTATTTGGTTGAAAATTAATCTGTTCTGGTTAATGAATAAACTATTTTATTAAAAATTCAACAATTTGGTTGATTTTTTTTCTTTCTTGAATAAAAAATATTTTTCAGTTGAAAAATGAACTGCTTTTTATTTAAAATTAAAATATTTTTTGGTTAAAAATTTAACTACTCAATTGAAAATGAACTTTTTTGTTAAAAATTCATGCTTTCGGGTTAAAAATCAAACATTCTTTGTAGAAAAGTCGTTTTTTTTTGGCTTGAAAATTCAACAATTTGGTTAAAATTAATTTTTGGGGTCTTGAATATTGTTAAACATCCTGAAAAAATAATCATTATCTCCTAAAAAAGGGGGAAAAGGAAAAATTGGGTGAAAATTAACGATTTCAGGTTTTTAAAGGAATTTTTCAAATTTAAGAAGAAAAAAAGGGATCAGATAAAAAGGGCACAACAACCTCAGTTTAGAAATTATTATCTTTTAATCGAAAATACGATTTTTGAATTTTAAAATGTCTCAAATTAAATAAAAAAGGGAAAAAGTTTTTCCTTTAATAAATCTTTGGCTCATCCATATATGCAAATCCTTTTAATTTCATTAAAGACAGAACTTATCATTTAACAACCCAAATATCGAGTCAGCCGTCGGATCCATTTTGCAACAATAATCATATCTGTCACACTCAAAATTTTTTTTTTTTTCAAGTCCTGGCTCGAAGTATTCCCGACCCACGCATTTTACAAGCTCACGAATCGGTTCAGAACTTTGACTTTTATTAATGATTCCTTTCGGTGATTGATGATGGCAGAATGAGAGGAACATGCAAATACGCGCGGAACACGACTCGTGCGCATAAGGTGGCTGCATATGCAACGGGTATGCACTTTAAAAAAAATTTGTTTTAAATTAAAAAATCCATTTCCTCAACAATTTTTATTCATTCACCAAAAAATAACTTCAAAATTGAGAAATTCGTTTTCAGTCAAAGCAAAATCTTGATTGGAACGAAAAACTATTTGTTTGAAGCAACCCGAGTCGAAATTTTAGCCCTCTTTAGACCCAAAAATGTAGGACTTAATAGGACTTAGGTGGGCTTGTAAAGGTCCTAATTTAGCCCCCCATAGCTCCTCCTAAGTGCTCTCTTTAGGCCCTGCTGTAGCTCTTGAAATCCTCTGCACGAAAAGTGAGACTTTGGTGGTTTTTGATTTTTTTTCATATACATATTAGTTTTAGAGAAATATCTTATGAATGAAAATTGTATCTTGGTTCTTTTTGTAAACAAATCCTGGTCGGTCCTTGTTGAAACAATTTTTAACAATTTCATTATTTATTAACAAAAAATAAAAATTATTTTTAGCATCTCTAAGTTCTACCAATTTAAAAAAAATCTCTTGAAATTCTTTGAAATCTTTTCAAATAACTTAAAATCTTTCAAATACTTTCAAAATCGAGTTTCTTTATATTTATTGAAATTGTAAAAAGTCGTAGAAATCCTTGGATATAAATGAAATTCAAATTATTAATTCAATTAGTTTTTTTTTATTATTTTCTAATATTGAAGGCATAAGCTAGTCAAAAATTCATAATATCTTAAAAATCTTTCTAAATAAAAAATTTAAATCCTCTTGAAGAATCGTCTTCTTTGGTTGAATTTCAACCGGTTTTTATTCAAAATTTCAATCTTTTTTGGTTGAAGATTAGCTCTTCGTTGAAAATTGACCTTTTTGACTAAAAATTCAATTATTCCAGATAAAAATTCATTATTTGAATTAAAAATTCATTTTTTGGTTTAAAATTCAACCATCTAACTTCCTTCTCTTGTTTTATTTATTTCGTCTTTTTACTTTTTATTATAATCAAATCACAATACAAAAAGTAGTTTTTGTTAAATTTTCAAGCCAAAAAAGAAAACGATTTTTCAACTGAAAAAGATTTTTAATTCAAAAAAGAAAAAAAAATCAACCAAATTGTTGAATTTGTAATAAAATAGTTTATTCATTAACCAGAACAAATTAATTTTCAACCAAACAATTGCATTTTTTCCAAAAGGTATGAATTTTTCAACCAAAAAGAGAAATTTTCAACAGAATAGTTGAATTCACAACCAATAAAGATTTTTGAGTCAAAAAGAAAGAAACATTATATAAATGCTTGAATTTTTAACACAAAAAAAAACTAATTTTTTACAAAAAAGTTTAATTTTTTACAAAACAGATGAATATTTTTATTTTAAATGAAAAACAGTTGATTTTTAACTAAACAAATTTTTCGTCTAAGAGAGAACAAAAATTTCAAACAAATTTTTGCAATCAAAAAGGAAAAAATTATTAATTAAATTGTTGAATTTTTAAACCAAAAAGACCAATTTTCTACCAAAAAAGTTCATTCTCAACCAAATATTTAAATTTTTTAAACAAAAAGGATGATTTTTAAACAAAATTGATGAATTTTCAACGAAAGAGATACTCTTTCAACTAAAATGATGAATCTTCAACAAACAACAAAAAAGTAATAATTTTCAACAAAATATTTCAGCTTTTGACCAAAAAAGACGAATTCTCAATAACAAATATAATAGTTGATATTTCAACAACAATATTTTCAGTTTATACCAAAAAAAGTTAAACTCAACCAAAAAAGATTCATTTTTGTCTGAAAAAGAACAATTTTTAGTAAAATATACGAATTCTCAACTAAAAAAGATAAGTTTTCAATAAAAATGGAAAATTTTTATTTTCAATCAAAAATAGAATAGTTAAGTTTTCAATTCAAAAAATTATTCTTGGAAAAAATTAATTCTCAACAAAAAATTTAATAGTTGATAATTAAAATAAAAAAAATTTTTATTTGAATGAGAAACAGTTAAATCTAACAAAAAAAAACAAAATTTCAACAAAAGAGTTCAATTTTCAACCAATGAAAAAATATGTATTTTTCATCCAATAATAGTTGGATTTTCAATCAAAGAGATGAATTTTAAACTAAAATGATGAATGTTTAACTGCAATAGTTAAATCTTCAGTTAAAAAAAATTAATTTTCAACATGAACAAATGGATATTGAACTCTGCAATTATTTTTTTTCTTGATAAAGTTTTTTTTATAGATTTTAGAAAATTTTGAATTTTAGGGTTAAGAAAAATTAAAAAATTTTTAATTTTGAAAAAATTTCTTTGGACAAAAATCAAGAAGAGGAAAGAAATAAAACAAGAGAAGAAAGGGGATTTGGTTGGCTGACTTCTCATTTTTCTTTCCTAATTTTTATTTTAGTCCTAAGAAATTTTTGTTTTTAAATAGAAATTTTTTTTTAATCACAATAGAAGCTCAAATTATAATTGTTAAAACCCTCGTCTGATTCTTCATTTTCCTTGATTATTAATATTAAAATACCAGCATTTTAATTTTGAAATACTTATTGCACAGAATCTTGTATGAACGAAATAAAACAGTATTTCAGATACAAATCTAAAATTTTCAAATGAATTAATTTATTTTAAACAACAAAATTTATTTTCTACTATGAAAGATGGCTTTCTAACAAAATGCTTGAATTTTCAACAAAATAATTAAATTTTTAACAGAATAGTTGAATTTCCAACCTAAAAATATAATCTCCAACAAAAAGTGTCATAGTTTATATTTCAATCAAAAAAAAAAAATGAAATTTATACAAAAAAATTTTTTTTTTAAGATCGAATAGACAAATTTTCAACAAATAAAGATTTTTCATTGAAGAAAGAAACTTTTACCTAAATTGTTGAACCATCAAGCCAAAAGACGAATTTTCTTTACAAAAATTGAATTTACAAGCAAAAAATATGAATTCAGCAAAAGAATATATTTCCACGAAACTGAAGCATTTTTAACCCAACAAAAATAAAATTTTGAACCAAGAAAATTAATTTTTTTTTTACCAAGAAAGAAAAATTTTCAACTGAACAAGATCAATTTTGAAAAAATGGAAGAGTTACATTTTCAGCTAAAAGCTTAATTAAAAAAAAAAAGACTTTTCCACTAAACAGTTAAATTTTTAAGCAGACATAATAAGCTTTCAATAAAATTTTTTTTTCAACAACGTAGTTTAATTTTTCCCACGTAGTTGAATTTTCAAGTCAAAAAGATTAATTTTCAACAAAATAGTTCAAATTTCAACCAAAGAGATGAATTTTCAACTGAAAATATAACTCTTCAAAAACAAATTATTTCTTAACAAAGAGATTCAACCAAATCTTTAAAATAAAATAGTTGAATATAATAAACCAAAAAGATAAATTTAAAAAAAAGTTGAATTTTCGGTTTAAAAAGATTTTAGTTGACTTCTCACGACCAAAAAATGAATTTTTAACCAAAAAATAAGTTTTTACGAAAA
>CAKNXH010021440.1:0-17342 GCA_932178445.1 Andricus quercusramuli | reverse complement strand
AGGTTGAGGGGGGGGGGGTATCTTCAAATAATTTAAGTTCTCCTTGTCGGTTCAAAAGATTTTAAAAGAAGTTTTACAATTTTCATTATTTTTCTATGAACTCTTTTTATGTGTGCAGATTTATTCAATGAAAGATTTTAAAACCGCGTAACTAAAGTGAAACTTTTAATTTGAAAAAAAAATGAAATAAAAAAAAAAAAGTTATTGGCTCGTGTTTTAGAGGTCGGCCGGCAATCGGTAAATGGGAGCATATCAACTCCTATCTAGTAAAACGCTGCTTAAGGCTGGTGACCTTCTCAGCATAAATCACCCACCTATTGAGACTCTCGGTTTCCTTTCTCATGTCCTTATCCCCCCCCCCCCCCAGTAACAGAAGTTTTGGTGGGACTGACGTTACAGCTTGACTCCACCATAAGACAAATCACTGCTTAATTCGGACATGATTTCGACTCGCAAAACAAATCTCGCGCATACAGGTGATAGTTGGGAGTACAATCTAAACATGAATAATACAAACAATAAAGTAGCCTCGGAATGGACTGAAACTCGGATTGACCAAAGGCATGCACACGGTAAGCGTAAAGGTCTTGTTTCGGGCGATGAATGGAGACTGGGTGTTTGGAATGCTAGAGGAGTGAATGATCTTAAGATAAGAGAACTACGAGAAACTATGCACGTAAGGAAACTAGACATTCTTTGTGTACCTGAGACAAAGAAAAAGGGTTGCGAATTTAGAAAAATAGGAAATGGGGTTTTGAAAGGCGGTTGTGAAATATGGTCAGGAGTAGATAGCGAATCGCATCGTAGTCAAGGGGTCGGTTTAATTATGAGTGAAAAAGCAAGTTATCATCTCATAGAGCATAATTTTGTATCACCCAGATTGCTGTGGGCTAGAATGAAGGTAGGAATCAGAAGATTATTTATCGTAGCGTGCTACGCACCAGTTGATAGCGATTCGAGGGAAGTTAAGGACGCCTTCTGGGACACTCTAAATGATACAATAAGTATTTGCGATCAAGGTGAAAGAATAATTCTGCTAGGAGATATGAACGGATGGGTCGGTGTCCAACGTCAGGATACAGATACAGAAAGGGTGCTAGGTAATTTTGGAGATCCAACAAGAAAAAATTATAACGGGGAAAAGCTAGTAAGTTTATGCTTAGAAAAGGGCCTATTTATTACAAATACTTGGTTTAGACATAAAATGATCCACATGTACACATGGCGTAAAGGAAATAGCCACAGCATAATTGACTTTGTTATTGCGGATGAAAGATTAAGAGAACTAGTTAAGGATACAAGAGTCATGAGGGGTTCCGAATGCAATTCTGATCATTACCTTTTAGTCTGCAAAATAAACTTAGGGCGGGGATGGAGAACAAAGAAAACAAAGAAAACGAAACAAACACGAATAAAAATTGAAAATTTACAGAGACAAGAAGTGCAAACAAAGTTTAAAAAGAGGTTAACTGAAAGCATAGATAGGGCAACGTGGGAAGCGCTTATAAGCAATAAAGATATAGAGGGCGCGTGGACTTTATTACGGGATGTCATTGTCAAAACTGCGACCGAAGTATGTGGTACAGCGGTTGTAGGAAGAAAGTCTGGCGATGCGTGGTGGAACGATGAAATTGCGGCAGCCCAAAAAGAAAAGAAAGAAGCGCACAATAAAACGCTGAACATGACAGGTCTTAGCGATGAGGAGAGAACTAGACTTAAAAATGATTACAGACACAAAAGTAGGAAAGTTAAACGACTAGTCAAAGAGAGTAAAGAGAAAATCAGAACAGAAGAAGAGAATAAAATAATAAACTACTTTGAAGGAATTATGAAACTATTATATAAGCAGTTGAAGGAAAGTAAAAGTACAGAGTTTGCTAGCATGAGAAACAGCAAAGGCGAAATGCTATATGATATAGACGGAATAGTAGACGCTTTGAAAGAGTCTTTCAAAGAACTATTGGGAGGTGAAAATATCGGACAACAAAACTGCGACATAGAAGATAATGCATTAGAAAACCCAATTGAAAAAGTCTGTGTCAGTGAGGTCAGAGATATAATTAAGAACTTGAAAAACGGTAAGGCTGCGGGTATAGACAATATTAGCGCTGAAATGCTTAAATACGGTGGCGAGTACATACCTCACAGGTTGTGCGAATTAATAAATTTATGTATCGAAACGGGAGAAGTCCCAGACGATTGGAGAAAAGCGATTATCGTACCAATATACAAAAGAAAAGGAGATAAAAGCAACTGCAGTAATTACAGAGGTATCAGCCTACTAAGTACCGCAAGTAAAATATACTCAAAAATACTTATCCGTAGGGTAATGCAAATTACAGAAGAGAAAATATGGGAAGTCCAAAGTGGATTTATGCCAGGAAGATCATGTACGGATCAGATATTTAGCCTAAGACAGGTCGCAGAAAAAAGTTTGAGAGTAGGAAAGAAAGTCTTCTGTGCATTTATCGATCTAGAAAAAGCATTCGACACGGTAAATAGAAGTAAACTTTGGGAAGTCCTTAAAGAGTATGGAGTGAATGGAGGGCTCCTACAAGCAATAAAAACAATATATACAGGTAGTAAAGCGAGTGTAAGGGTAAATGGGAAAAAGAATGAATGGTTCGATATTATGCAAGGCGTGAAACAAGGATGCGTTATGTCCTCGTGGCTATTTATCATATTCATGGATATGTCTTATATGGATGGTCTTAGAACTGCCCTTTTCGACGAAAAAGGTGTAGATCTCGAAACCGTCAAGGTACGTGGGTTGGCTTTCGCGGATGACAAGATTGTTATGGCAGAATCAGTCGAAGACTTGCAAAGAATGTTGAATAAACTTAATACAAGCATGAAGAACATGGACCTCAAAATTAACGTGAATAAAACGAAAGTCATGGTGTTTGAGGGAAAAAGTGAGAAAACAATATGCAACATAGTTCTAAATGATGAGAAATTAGAACAAGTTGACAAGTACGTATATCTAGGTAGTCTATTCACTAACGACGGAAAAATAGATGGGGAATTAGATAGGCGCATAAATAAGGGTAAGCAGGTTATCGGTAGAGCAAGGTCCATCCTCACAAATAAAAACATATCAAAAAAAGCTAAAATGACCATACATAACTCTATTTTCGTACCGACTGTACTATACGGTAGCGAGACATGGACCTGTCAAGAAAAAGACAGGAGTAAAATCAACGCGATCGGTATGAAACCTCTGCGCATAATATGCGGGAAAACACTGATGGACAAAGTACGAAACGAGGCAATCCTCGAAGAATGTGGTACAGGGGAGACACTAGTTGACATATGGGAAAGAAATCAGCTAAGGTGGTTCGGACATCTTGAAAGAATGAAAGATGAACGACTGACCAAGCAAGTGTATAAAGGTAAAGTAAATGGCAAAATGCCCAGAGGTAGACCGCCGAAAGAATGGTTAGAATCTGTGAATGAGACACTAATACGAAGAGACATAAGAAGCCATAGAAATACAAGAGCCTGCATGAAAAAATGCATGGACGTGAATGAAGCTAGAGTAGTATGCCAGGACAGAAATATGTGGCGACAAATAGTTTATAAACTGAGTGACAATAGAGTGAATGATACCTGAAACAAAGACCTTGGATACTAATGGGCCCAGGTGGGGAACCATACATAATAATTTTGTGAGGCTCCTCACTTGGGGTGATCGCTAGAGAGATTGATCAGCAACCTGGGTCGGAGCAGTGTTGCGGAGTAAACGTGTTATTTGAATAAATAACACGAAAACTCCAGATCAATCTAAAACATCTATACATAACACCTACATACCCGTCCACCCTATACCCATATACCGACCAACCTCATACCTATATACCTATTCCACTACTTTCCAACCGAACAAGTCACGCCTACCCCGGAAGGGAAAAGGCTTAATGGTATAATAATAATAATAAGCGTTAACCCGTGCCCCCGGGCTTTTGAAATTAACATGGGGTTTTAAATGGGAAAAGCTCTATTTTCAAAAAAATGGAAAAAAGAAGTACTTGTTATACATTTTTTGTAAATTAAAGTATTGTCACCTCTTGAGGAGTGTTTAGGGAATAATTTCCCACCACTAGCATTTAATTTGGACACACCTGAACCCCTTTAATTGTGCCCGGAAAATGCCCCAAAAAATGCAAAATAGCAGTTTTCTATCAAATTCATGCTAAAGACGGTATTTTTAAAACAATTTTCAACATGAATTATTTTTAATCAATAAGTGACGAGTTTTAAAGTATATTTTAAATAATTTTAAATTGTTTAAACAATTAGTATTTGTTTAAATAATTTTTACCCCTGTAAATCGTGAAAAGTTATTATGTTTTGGAATAAATCGTACAAAGTTGATGAATGTCAAGAGTAGTACTTCTTATTTAACTTATTTGGTAATTATTTAAACAATTTTAATTTGTTTAAACAATTTTAATTTGTTTAAACAATTTTTTCTCCATAAAATCGTAAAAAGTTATTATTTTCTGAAAATAATGACACAATTAAAGAATGTTGGAAGCAATACATTTTTGAAGGATGTTTGGTAGTTATTTAAATTATTTTGATTTGTATAAACAATTGTTTCCCCCTGTAAAGCGTGAAAAATTATTACTTTCTGGAATTAATGACACAATTAAAGGAATTTGAGAGTAATATTTTTTTCTATAGAATATTCAGCAATTTTAAAAATAATTTTCATTATTTTAAACAATTTTTGTTTGTTTACAAAATTTTATCCTTGCAAATCGAGAAAATTTATTCTTTTCTGCAATTAATGACACAATTAACGAATTTTAAGAATAATATTTTTTTGCTGAAGATATTTTGAAATTATTTAAACTATTAATAATCATTAATATAAACCATTTTTGCAGTCTGTTATGAGTAGTTATTTTTCCAGATTTTTAACGAATATGATCTAAAAAAATAACTACTCATAACAGACTGCAAAAATGGTTTATATTCATGATAATTAATACTGTTTTGAATTTTGGAAGATATAGAACAATTTTACAGGACTTAAAAGGTTTTAAGATATTTTAAAAAATTTCACAGTATTTTATGAGATTTCCGAGAATTTCAATGATTATAAGGGACTTTAAAGCTCTCAAGGTATATTAATACATTTTTCAAGATTTCGGGAAATATTGCCAGATTTAATAGAATTTCACGGTTTCTACGATTTGAAATTATTTTTGAATTCTTTTAATACTTTGGAATTCTTTTGAATTCTTCAATTCACTTGAATTCTTCTAAATTTACTCAATTCCCCTTAATTCAATGCATTTTTTTTAATTTTTAAAAGTTTTTATTTAATTCATCCTGGGTATCAATGAACAAAATGATCAAAGGATTTGAAATATTTTGAAGTCCTTTTTCCAATTCCAAGATGTTTAAAAAATTAAAAATGTTTTAAATATTATAGGTTATTTAAAAAGATTACAACATTTTTTTTATGGATTTCAGTAATTTTATGGGATTTAAAATGATTTTAAATATTTGAGGGTATTGTGGGGCTTCCCAGGAATTTTTAAGAGTCTTAAAAAGTTTCAAGGGATTTTAAAAGATATAAGATTCGAAATATTTTAGGAAATTTTAAAAGATTCCCAAAACTTTTTTTATATATTTCAATAGTTTGAAGGGATTTTAAAGACTTTTAAATATTTTATTGTATTTGAAAATATTTCAAGGCATTTTTAGGAGATTTAAACAATTTCAAGGGATCTTCAAGTGTTTTAATAATTTTAGGGGATTTAAAAAAATTTGCTTGCAGTTTTAAAGAATTTTGGCAGATATGGAAGGATTTTACAGGATCTGCAAGGATATTTTAAAAGATTCCAAGGGATTTTATAAGATTTCCTATGCTTTCAATGATTTTATGGGGGTATAAGAGCTCTCAAGGTGTATTTCAATACATTGTTCAGGATTCCAGGAAGTATCATCAGATTTCATGTAATTTCACGGCATTTTATAATATTTGAATAGATTCCAAAGAATTTATTCACAAGAAGTGAGGGATTTTGTAGGGTTTCAAAGATTTCAAGAGATTTTTAAATCTTTCTTGCATTTCATTTGGAATTCGCCCTGGATTTTTATTAATTTAACCTTACTTCTTTTAAATCCTTTTGAGTTCTTCTGAATTCACTCAATTTTACTCAATTCAGTGGCTTCTTAAAAAGTTTTTGTTTAATTTATCTTGAAGTCTTTCAATAATAATAAATATTTTTGAATTGTTTTGCATTCCCTTGCTCGTTTTTTAATTTCAGATTGATTTTTCATAAATTTCATCGAATTCTTCTCGTTTCCCTTAACTTCCTCTAAATTCACTCAAATGTTACTGAAATAAATTCGATTTTTTCGATTTTGAAAAAATTTGTCCAATTCATATGAATTTTTTTGAATTTGACTTGAATTGTATTGTAGTCATTAGTAAATTTTTGATAAGACATTAGTAAGGTTTCAAAGATTTAAAGAGGTTCGCAATTATTTTTTTGAATTCTATTGAATTTTTTTTATTCACCTAAATTCTTCTAAATTTACTTAAATCTACTTAATTTAGTGGAATTTTTAAAAGTTTTTATTCAATCAATGCTGAAGTCTTTCAACCTCACCTTGAATTCTTATGCATTTCATCAAATTCTTTTGAATTCCCTTAAATTTTTCTAAGCTCATTTCAAAGTTACTGAAGTCAATGAAGATTTTTCATACCTATTTTTAAATTGTTTTCAATTAATTTGATAGTTTCAATTTAACTTGAATTTAAAACAAAATTTTAATTTAAAATAAAATAATAATGTATTCTTTTAACACTTCTCGTTTACCTTCAATTTCTCGAAATTCATTCCAATTTTACGAAAATCAATATAATTTTTTTGATTAAAAAAATTTGTCCAATAGATTTGAATTCTTTTGAATGTAACTTCAATTGTTTTGAAGTCTTATGAATTTATCCTGAATTTTTTAACTTTGAGCGCTAAAAAAGTACCCTGTGAGCGTACCAGAAAGCACTCTGTGGTCCCTTTATTTTATCCCATAGGCTTGTTTATAATAATATCCCCTTAGAATAATGCTAGAAAGTTATATATATATTTTTTTTAATTTTCCACTTTTCACTTAGAGTAAGGTAATTATTAATGCACTGTAGTCAACCTAATTGTTCAAACAAATAATTATTTATAACTATCTCTTCCTATATTCATACTAGGTAGATATACGGTTTATTCTGAAATTTTCTATTTTGCTTTGGTTTTTTTACTCATTTTAGTTATGAAGAAATAATAAATAAACATTAGAGAATCATTTTTTAAACAATGTCTTTTTTTCTGAATATATTATTCTGAAGTAAAACAGATATTTGAAATATTCTTGAAATTTTCTATATGGATTATATGCGACAGTTTGGTTAAGAATACAATCTACTCCTGATATATGAGCGATTTCGGGCATGGGTTGTAGTGGTCTTGATCCTAAATCGAGAGAATCCAAACGTAAGTAGACAGGGCCGCATGATTCATTTCGGTTGGATTTGGACGCATGACGAAACCTGATGCAACTAACGCGCTGAGAGTGCGTCCCTCATGATGTTTATCACGCTTGACTGAGCACTCCTCTTTCGGTCCTGCGGATCCTCTCATCACCAAAATGCGGAGGCTATAAATTCTAGGAATATCGTAAACCAGAGGTTCTTATATCAAGAGTTGAGTGTTATTCTGTTTTACCTAAGGATTCAAGTCTTTTGTGGAAAATTCGCCTTCAATGGTTACATTCAACTGTTTACTTTTAATTAGAATCTTTTTTGGTTGAAATATCATCCATTACATTTTTTATTGAAATTTCAACTGTTTTGTAGAAAAATCGTTTTTTAATCAAAAATTATTTGTTTGAATAAAAATTTAACTATTTCATTTTTGGTTAAAAGTTGATTTTTTCAAGTTAATAAATTCAACTATTAGGTTGAAAATTTATGTAATTTGTCGAAAATCCATCTTTTTTGGTAGACAAGTAATCTTCTTGCTTGAAAATTCAACTATTTTGTACAAAACTCTTTTTGGCTTGGAAATTCTAAATATTTTTAATGAAATTTTTTGTATTGCCCTTTCTTGGTTAAAATTTCAACTCTTCTTGAAAATTCGTCATTTTTATTTGAAAATTCATCTCTTTGGCAAAAATTTTGTAGACCAGAAAAAGGTGAAATTATTGAATAAAAAATGATTCAAAAATTTTTAGGTATAAGAAAGAAATTAAAGCCAAAAAAACCTCTTTCGTGGCTGCAATCAACTAAATATTACCATGGAATAAACTTTCATGACAATATAACCAAAGCAGTCTACTGTGTACAAGTTTTCTTCCTGAGATGAAAAGAGATGTTTCCTCAGAAAAGAAAAATTGTCTATGCATACAAAAGCAAAATAAGTGAATTTATTTATAAAACTTCCTTAAACCCATTAACTACTATTGTTGTTTGGTGCTTTATTGCTATTTAACATATTTAACATTAATTTTACATATTTTAATGATAAAATCGGTGTATATAATGCATTAAAAATAAAAAAATGCAGTTGCGGATGCCAATTATATTCATTAATTTTTTTGTAAAAATTGAAGAAATACAGGAACTTCATCTGCAATTTAAATTTATATTCAGCTATTCAGCATATTAAAAAATATGCAGTTCTCAACTAAAGTATCATCCTTCATGATTATTTAAAAAAAAATTCTTTAACCTTTTGAGATTTGTAGAGTCGGCTGATTTTTGTTCCGATAAAACTCTTTTTTTCCACTTTAAAGCGCATTAAACTGAAAATTCACAATGGGCCGGAGTGAAATTTTTTTTTTTATTTCCGGGGGCATCCAAAAGTTGTAGTTTGGTACTAGGATTTTCTAAAAGAGTTAGAGTTATATATAATATTTTCGCATTCACGATAAAGCTCGAAACCACGAATAATAGCAAATTTTCTATTAAAACTGTAAGAAATCAAATTTTTAATAGATCACAAGGGTTTTAAAAATTAGTATTTACAACTATAAATTGAGGGAGATCCGGGTTGAGATCTTTGAGTTAAAAATACCTACTGTATTGTACTAATGTATATGTAAAACTACAAAATTTTGGACATTTCAGGTTCAAATTAATTATTCACCTAAACGCTGGTCTTAGATATTTTTTTAAAGTATAAAATATAATTATTTTCAAACGATACAATTGTGAAAGATTTAAAAATGAAACCAAACGATTTTCAATTTTTCGATATATGCTTTTAATTCAAAGTTTTTTAATGTTAAATAATTCCAGTTTGAAACAATGTAATGTTGCAAGTTCCAAGCTGATAGCTGATTAAGAAATAAGATTTTTAATTTTTAAATTAACAGCTGTGAAAGATTTAAAAAGGAAAAACATATGCAATTTTCATACTATTTTAGATCATTCCGATTTATTTATATACGATAAACTAAAAAGGTTATGGACTCCACTCCTGCTTGAAATTAAAATTTGATGAATTTAGTTATTTTTACTGAAACTAATACCAGAATTAAAAAATGTTGAAGGCTTCTTCTTTATTCCAAGTATTTTATGCCATAAAAAATGCAAAATTCATTAACTAAAAACAAAATTCAAGAATCTAAGTGCAACATCAAATATATTTATTTAAAAAATATTAGTTTCCAAATAATAATTTCATTTTGTTGTGCAATTTCGAAGATTTTAACTTGATCCCGTTATCTCGTTAGATCACTGAAGTTAAGCAGTGTTGGGCGCGGTTAGTACTTGGATGGGTGACCGTTCGGGAATACTACTAACTGCGTGCTGTTGGCTTGTCGTGGGTGTGGTGAGCCCACACTTGTAGTTATTTACTACAAGAAACTATCCACCTAGAAATACTACCCGAATCGGGTAGTGTCACGCGTACCCCGAAAGGGAAATGGCCTAATGGTATACATACAATTGAGAATATTGTTTGTTTCATATTGTCCACATATTAAAGCTTTTTCTATTAGAAATAAAATTGTGTCTTTAGTTTAATTTTAAGCATGATTAATACATTATACTAAATGGTCAGGTATTCATTAATTTAGCTTTTTAACAATATTTTTATTAATCGAAAATTTCGGCTTACAGAAACTATTTTTGTGTTACGCTCACAGAATTTCCGTGAACCTTGCTGCCCTTTTCCCATTTTCTCTAGGCTCATTAAAAATATTTTTTCTACGTTCACCGAATTTCGGTGTACCTAGATATGGCCTTTATTAATGTTTTTTTTTTTATTTTATGTCGTAATTTTATTTTACAACTAGATTACCAAATTTTTATTAGTTGATTACCCTTAATAATAATATCGATATATAATCAATTCTATTAAAAATAAGGATAAATTTAACTTCTTCTTTATTACTATGTAAATAAATTTTATATCCAAATCATGAAGATGATGAATACTGCACTGAGAACGGCCCCCATCGTAAGAGAACATCCGGTCCAGCAAGTTATGTACCACAGAACAGCGAAACTCAGAAAAGGTACTAAATTGGAGATAACTTTCAACCTATCAGACAAAAAAAAAGAAAGATGGGAATGTACAAAGTCAATGAACTATACAGTTTTGTGTGTACTAACATTCTTAATCGTGTGCCATGCATGCGTGTAGTTTTTCGATTTCAGGGGAAAAATTATTTTTAATACAAAATAAAAATTTCGTAAATCTTTTCAAGTTTTAAAATATTTGTAATCTCTTTAAAACTTCTAAAATTCCTAAATATCTTTTAAAATAATTAAAATTTTCGTAAAAAATTTTATTAAAATAAAAAAATGTTCCAGATTATTTTTTGAAATTTTTGGAAATGTTTTTTAATATTCTCATGAAATTAATTTTCAAAAATAAAAAATTTTTCGTAATTTTCTCAGAAATCCAAAGATCATTTCAAAACTTCTAAATATATATTAAACTTACTCAAAAATTTTCTAAAATGTTGTAATCTTGCAAAATTTAAAATTGTTGCTTTAAAAGCTTTTACACTCTTTCGAAATTTTAAGAAATCATTTGAAATGTTTTGAAATATTTTTCAATTTTCTCTAAAAATTCATTTTTTTAAATAAAAAATAACATTTGAAATTTTACCGTGAATCTTAAGACTTTTTTTATTCCCTTGAAACCTTTCAATATTAAAAAAAAAGTTTTTTTCTGAATATTCAAGAATCTGCATTTAAAAATTTGAAATCTTTATAAGTTTTAAATTATACGTGAATCGTTTTAAAACTTCTTAATATATGTATAAATATCACACTTACTCGAATTTTTTCTAAATTTTTGTAATCTTGCAAAGTTGAGAATTTTTGCTTTAAAATTTTCGAAATTTTAGGAAATCATTTGAAACGTTTTGAAATATTTTTCAAATTTCTTTTAGAATTCATTAAAAAAAATAAAAAATAATTTGAAATCTTCCCACGAATCTTAAGAAAAAAATTGTATATTTACTTCATCGCCAGCTAACTTCACTTTGTCGAGTACTGAGGGGAAAACAATTGCCTCAATCTCAAATGTATAAGAAAAAACTTTATTTTTGTAATATCTTTGTAATAGATAATAATTTTTATCATTTTATTATTTCATTAAACAGTTTTCAAAAAACGAAAACTAATTTCCAAATACACGTACATAGAAAAAATTAGTTCTTACGAAGATATTAACAAGATAAGGCCAAAATGGACCAAATCCCGCATGCACCTGGTCCATTGTTTTTCCCTCAGCACTCAACGAAATGAAGTAAGCTGGTGGTTAAGTGTAAATATCTAATTCTCTTAACCTTTCAAATTTGTTAAACAACTTTCTTTTTCGAAACCTTCCAAAACCTACATTTAAAAAAAGTTATGAAATCTTTACAAGTTTTAAATTGTTTTTGAATCCTGAAAAACTGAAAAAATTGTCTTAAAATCTTCCAGGTTCTTTTTCGACATGTTTTAAAATCTTCGAAACTCAATATCAACCTTTTAAAACAAAAAGAATGCGACATGGTATACGACGTCGTATATGACATCGTATAAGAAGTCGTAATTTGGCATGGTATACGATGACGTACTCGATGTCGTGTACGATGTCGTGTACGATGCCGTTTACGATGTCCTTTACGATTTGTAGGAATTTGTTAAATGCCGAAATTAAGATAGGGGAGAGTGCCCTTGGTTGGGACGGTCCTTGGTTGGGACAGCGGGGATAAATATTATGGATTAAGCATTAAAAATCTGAAAAAATTATTTCAGTTTTTATTTATTATAAGGCATGAATGGCTAAAGTGAAAATTATTTTTGTTTAGCTTACCTCTAGATATGAACGAAAATCACTCACAGCTATCAAAAGTAAAATGTTAGGGTATTTTTCCAGTGAATTTTTATCATCTTATCGAAATATTTTTGAAAAATAAAAAATATCTGCTTGTAGGGAATTTAATTAGTTTTATATAACCATTCATGTTTTTCAAAAATACTAACACTAACTATGTGTAAAAAATCATTTTCTATGCGCACGGAATATTCCTTGGTTGGGACACCTGCATGTTCCTTGGTTGGGACACTTCGCGCATGCGCATTACATTTGATTTTGTTTTCGCTTTCGATAACAGTAGAAGAAAGATGCTGGTAAATAGCGTCGATGTTGTAAATAACGATTGTTTATTGAGAACAACATTGAGGCAAGCTGTTCAACTTTATAAAATAATGATTACAAAAATTTCACATAAGAATATTAAGTTAACTTGGCAGAAGTCGTTTTTCTTTCAATTTATAACCTATAAAACATGCTATTACGAATGCTATATCTTTAAATAAGTGAATCGAATAATAATTGTTCATGGAATCATGTGATTTCCACTTAAAAATAATTGTTTTAATTATCCGACATTTTGAAGATTTGTTAACATGTTCTAGATGGACAAAAAGTCCAATTTAAAAGTTTCATATATTTTATTGTTCAAATTTTTGTGAAATTAATAAATATATAAATATATATATATATATATATATATTACTTCTAGTTAATATCAATCTCTATAGTTCAGAGTGAATAATGTCAGTTATATCAAGAACTGTTTTATTTGTTCAATATAAACTTTATGAAACTGACCAATTTTACACAGCTGTAATATATTGCTGCATTTACTGAAAAAATTTGTACATGACATATCTTTTGTTTCCCTTATACATTTCCTATATTTATTACTTCTTTCTAAATATTATATCACTTTAGTTTAATCACTCATTCATAAATACACATTTTTTTTAAGTGTCCCAACCAAGGACCGACGTGTCCCAACCAAAGACCAAGTGCCCTTGGTTGGAACGTTTTCATCGATTTAAACAAATCATTCTCAAATCAACAATTTGTTTTCATATTTCATGTTATCTGTTTCAAAGTTATAGTTAAGCATCACTCTTATGTATAAGCATACAAAATTAATTATATTCATATATTTATTATTCTTATGAGCAAAAAACAAAAAACGTCCCAACCAAGGGCACTCTCCCCTACTGTAAATAATAATAATAGATAGTAAATAATATCATTTATAACAGATGTGTATTAGAGAAGCACGTTTCTTTCTACAAATCGTAAGCAACATCGTAAACGGCATCGTATATATCATCGTATACTATCCCAAATTACGATTTCGTATACCGCGTTATATACGACGCCTTATACGATGTATATACGATGTATATATATATATATATATATATATATATATACAAATTTATTCATATATATATAGTCATATTTTATTAGTTCTTTATTTATATTATATTATTTTTTATTTATTCATTATATACATATATAATATATAATATATATAATAATATAAAATATATTGAAAAATACGATGACGTATACGATGCCTTTTACAATGTCGTTTACGATTTAGAAATAAATGTGCTTCTCTTATATACATCTGTTATAAATGATATTATTTACTACCTAATATTATCATTTGCATGATCTAAATTTCGTTATTCAACAAATTTCTACAAATCGTAAACGATATCGTATACGTCATAGCACACTATCCCAAATTACGAATTCTATACGACGTCGTATACGATGTCGTATACTATGTCGAATACGACATCGTATACATCGTAGTATACCACATCGTATGCGACGTCGTATTTTTCAATTGGGTGGTACCGACAGTATATAAACTTTGTGAATTAGGATATTTTCATTTTTTGTTTTATAATCTAAATTTTTCTAATCTCTTTAAAAGTATGGAAATGTTGACTAATTATAGTATAGGATAGGAAAATGTTAAGAACATAATTATTTCCTAATATTAAAAAGTCATTTACAATTAAAATTTCCTCTTTCATTAGTAATGTTTAGAAACATTGAGAATTAAATTTTATTATGAAGTAATATTACTTGTTTGGAAATTTTTATTTAAAAAACTGATCACTAAAAGTCGTATTCATGCAGTGTCGCAACCAATCAGGTTTTCGACAACAATGTATGCCAGATCTCGTGACGAAAACTTTTTAAGAAAAGGATATGGAGAATGCATTCTGATTCGGGTCAGTTATTTTTTCTTTTTGTCTTTCTCGATACTTAATAATTTTATCGTTTTAAACCTTTTTTACAGTTATAAATTTTTAGTTTCTTAAAAATTCAATCACCTTTTTCATAATGTACTTAAATATTTAAAAATTATGCTGTACATAACATTGAGAGAACTACAATTATTGTTACCTCATAATTCGTCTACGTGCTTCCTCTGTGGTTCTGTCAGGTTCCTTGTGAAAATATTTCCGCGTCCCTAGTACACAATCTTTGAAATATTCATTCCAGTTTATAATGGACGGGTCCATTGGATGGATTGTTATCTCATTCGGAGGTAAAATTGTGAACAATTTTTCTGCATTAATTCTAGAGAAGTTCCACTGTTTCGTGGTAAAATAAGAAACGTATTTTGTTCCTTTTGCAAAACGTTGTTGTATCTTCAGCAACCTGTTAAAAAGTTAAGCTCAAATATCGTGTTCAAATTTTAGAAGATGGAAGGAAATATATCGACCCCTCACTTTTTATAATCCGTAATAGTTTAAATTTTTTAAGTAACAATTGCTTTTCATAGAAATGGATCACAATATCCTAATTAAAAACAACAGAAGCTTCTATCTGTTTGGATGGTGGCCATAAGATGAGCATGAAAAACTTCAGGAAGAGCTTTTATTTTAAAAATGTGATTTCGAATAGGCCATACAGCAGTGGACTGATCTATTTTCTTTCATTTCTCAAATTTTTCGCACGATATTTTATTTAGTTTAGAAATGATAAGGCGAAAAAAATACATTATGAATGATCGGTAAGTTTTGATGATATAGAATACTGTTTGCCTATTAAAGAAAACTATTATCAATTTTATTGCTTCATATATACATGTTGTTACTTTCTCTCAATCGAATATTTTTGAGAACTTTCCTGTTACGTACGACAAAAATATAAAAAGTTTCCTATATAGACACGGAAATTTCCTACAACTCTTATAAATTCTACTCTCATTTTCACTTTACTTTCAAAGACTCTAACTCTAAAGATTCTAAGGAAACAGGCCTAAAGACATTGTATAAGATTTAAGATTCACTATGAAAAAACTAGTAGTTGACTCAAACTGCTTTAGTAATAAAAATCTTCTATAAACTATTATTATATAGTTTTAAATTTGTTGAACAGAGACAGTAATATTTCACCAAGGTCTTGATCGTTGTTGTCTTACTGTTCTACCTGTTTTAGAAAAATGAGAAAAAATCTATCTCTGCCTGAATTCAAACCAGGAACCCCCGTATTTCGTATGCGGGTAACCCGGGGTGGCCGCAGGTCAGGGAAAACCTGGAAATCAGGTAAAAGTAAGGGAATTTCTCAAAGTAACTGTAACGAATGATCATGACTGCCACACAGTCACTTGTAGTCAGTTCTTTTCCTCACATCACATTTTGGTGAAATGAAAAGTGACCATAGTTAACCATTATTGAATTCAGGTCTATACTCTATATCTGATTCTGAATTTTCTTCAATTCTCTTGACATGTTTTAGGATATTTTAAAAGATTCCAAGAAATTTTCAATAGGTTTCAATAACGTGAGTGATTTTCAAGGTTTTTGAGTATTTTTGAAAATTCCAAGGAATTTTAAAGAGCTTTCAAACGTTTGAAGGGATGTCAAAAGATGTTAAAGAATTTGAAAAAATTTAGGGCATTTTAAAAGATTCCAAGGTAGTTTTAGGAGATTAAAAAATTTCCAAGGATTAAAATGATATTAAGGGATTCACAAAAATGTTCACGGGGTTTTAAGAAGTTCGGATTTTAAAAGATTTCCGACAAATTTCAATAATTTTTGGGGATTTTAAAAGCTCTTAAAAAACTTTAATAAAATTTCTAGGATTTCAGGAAATATCATCAGATTTCAAGAAAGACACATGATTTTATCATACTTTCATCGATTTTAAAAAATTTATTCACAAGAGTTGAGAGATTTCGCAGGATTTAAAACATTTCAAGGTATTATCAAAGATTTCAAACAGATTTTAAGCTATTTTAAAATATTTCAAGGAATTATTATTTGATTTCAATAATTTGAAGAGATTTCAAAGAATTCAAAGATTTTATAATAGTTTTAAGAGTACCAACAATTTTTTAAACAATTAAAAAACTTGAAGGTATTTAAAAATATTTTAAATGATTTAAAATATCTTAGGATAGTTTCAATAGATTTCAATAATTGGGAGTGATTCCAAAGGATTTCAAAGAGTTGAGGGTATTCTTAAAAATTCCGAGGAATTTTCAAGAGTTTTAAAAAGTTTCATAGAATTTCAAGATATTTCACAGGATTGAAAATATTTTAGGGCATTTTTAAAAATGCCGAGGAATTTTCAAGAGCTATGAAAAGTTTAACGGAATTTCAAAAGATTTTAATATTTTAGGGTATTTTTTTAAATATTCCAAGGAATTACCAAAGATTTCAAACAATTGAAAAGATTTTAAGCTATTTTAAAATATTTCAAGGAATTATCATTTGATTTCAATAATTTGAAGATATTTCCAAGAATTTTAAAGATTTTATAATAGTTTTAAGAATACCAACAGTTTTTAAAAGTATTGAAAAACTTGAAAGTATTTAAAAATATTTTAAATTAATTAAAATATCTTAGGATATTTTTAATAGATTTTATACGCCGCAGGCATGATTCGGGCGTATTACGTGCCTGTTTTCAGGAACTTAAGTAGCCCTTTATGGGTCATTGGTGGGAGCAGTACAATAATGGCCCCATTATTGTACAGTACAATAATGG
>CAKNXH010021423.1:0-10699 GCA_932178445.1 Andricus quercusramuli | reverse complement strand
TATAACAGATCAGTAAAACTCATAGAAATGTGCGAAGATTATTGAATTTATTGCTATTGGAATCGCTCAACACGTTGAGCGATTCCAATAGCAATCAGGCTTTCTACGGTATGCTTATACACACAATGGTGTGATATTATTGTTGTTAGGCTATTTGATGCTTGTTGATAAATGTATTTTTGACATTTTTCTGTTTTTTTTTACCTTGTACATATGTATCTTCAGATAGCAAACGTAATTTCATGTTTAAACCAGTAGTTTTAAATCATGATACTGGTCTTTCTGATAGTAATTTCGTACTATTAGGCTCAATTGTCTACTTTGGATACCTTAAATGTTTTAATATCATCTCAATATTCACAGCTCTCCAGATATCCGGATATCGATCTACGAAATTATGTCTACTTTTGTTCAGAATTTGTCTAGGGTTCTACGACACTGCTTTCTACATTATTTATTATTCCGTTAGTATCTTCTTAACTTGTATTCATTGCCGATATTCAAATTTGAATTGTACTTGCTTAGTTTGGATTGTGTTGATAATGGTTTTTTGTCTCAGTCAATTTTTATGTGTGCTGCGTGAGCTCCGTATTTTTGAATTGGTTTTATGTAAAATCTTTCTCTTAATATATCCATGAATACCTTAAACATTTGTCATGTGAATGCCCAGTCTCTCTTGGCACATTTTCTAGAATTCAAACATTTTTTCAGTACATGTTCCTACCATATAATAGCTGTTTCTGAATCCTGGTTAACTCCCATTATATCCTCAAGCCTCGTTGTAATGAACAACTATTCGCTCTATCGAAGAGACAGGGACGAGAGAAGGGGTGGTGGAGTTTGTCTTTTTCTGCATGATAGTCTGAAAGGGACTGTGGTTGGTGTGAGTTCAGTAGCTACTTACCCCACGACCGAATTTCTTTTTCTTGAAGTTAAGTCAACTTCTGATAGTATTCTAGTGGGAGTAGTTTATAAACCGCCTAATGCTTCCTATGGCACTGAGCTTGAATCGGTAATTTTTTCATTTATTCCTAACTACAATAACATTATCCTTACTGGAGATTTCAACACTAACCTAAATCTCACTTCCAATCATTCTAAATATCGAACATCTTTGGTACACTCTTCGGGACTCTCGATTGTACCTCATGATTCTACTCACCATACTGATCGTTCCAGTACTCGTATTGACCTAATTATTGTAGACGATATTGATAAAGTTGTCTCCTACCAACAACATGCTATCCCTTTTCTCTCTAACCACGACTTGATCAACATTACCTTTGAATTTTCCTATAATCTAAATTCAAAACCAACCCAAAGACTAGTGCGGAATCTATTTAAAATTTATGAACATACATTCCACGAACATCTAATGACGTACGATTGGGAAAAAATATTACTAGATACAGATATAAATAATAAAATCGATGCTCTGACTAATTACTTAGTCTCCGCATTCAATAAATTTTCTCCGCTTCACGTTCCTAAAAACTTTAATAAAGCTGCCCCCTGGATCACATCCGAAATTAAAAGTCTGATGAGGGAACGTGATGGCAAGCGCCGACTTGCAAAAAGAACAAAAAGCAGTATAATACAAGCTCAATTCCGTAAACTGAGGAACCTAGTTCAAACTAAGATTAGAGATGCGTTCAATCAATACAATTATAACGAGATTGCACATAGAGACAAAAAAGAGGACATTTGGCATCTCCTTAGACGCCTACACCTAATCCCGCTCAAGCACGAATCTATAGATAGTAATTTTCCGCCTGATGACCTTTTAAAGACTTTTTTCACATTCCCAGTTCCAGACTTATCATCATCATTTTCCACTGCCCCTCTCAATTCAACATTTAATGACTCTGACTTCTTTTTCGATGACATCACACCTGAAATACTTTTGGAAAAAATACTTGAAATCAAATCAAATGCGATTGGAACTGATGGGATATCAACGAAAATGATTAAACTTGCCTTTCTAATTATCTTTCCTATTCCATTGCATATCTATAATGCTTCCCTTCAGGTCGGTATCTTTCCAGATATCTGGAAAAAGGCTGTTATATGCCCAGTTCCGAAAATTTGTAAACCTACTTCCCCGAAAGACTTCCGGCCAATTTCTATTTTATGTGCACTGTCTAAAACACTTGAAAAAATTGTTCACCTGCAACTGTCTAAATTTCTCGAATTATCTAAGGCCATTGACCCGATGCAATCAGGTTTTCAGGCAAAGCATAGCACTCTTACTGCTTCCCTTAAAGTAACGACTGATCTCAAATTAGCAATGGATAATAGGGAGATCACGATTGTTGTTCTGTTTGATTTTACGAAGGCTTTTGATATGGTCAATCATAAGTTACTCCTACAAAAGCTAAAATCCTTTAACTTGTCAAACTCTGTTATCAAGTGGTTTAAATCCTATTTTAATAATCGGTCTCACAGAATTATTAACAGTAGTGGTGAGCTTTCTGATTGGTGGGAAGTCAAAAGTGGGGTTCCTCTGGGCCTGGAAAAATGAGCTTACTCTTAACCCGGGCAAAACTCAGGCAATAGTCGTTGGACCTACTTCATCTCCTTCGCTTGAAAAACTGGCATCATTTCCACCTCTTCGTATCGAGAATCTTAATATCCCTTTTTCGGAAGTGGTTGAAGATCTGGGATACTTCCATAACCGTACCTTGTCCTGGCAGGAACAGGTACGGAATATCTCAAGAAAAACATACAGAATTCTACAACAACTTTATAGGAATAAGGACTCTTTACCAACCTTCACTCAGATACTTTTGGTTAAAAGTCTAATTTTGCCCCATTTTGACTATGGCTGTTTAGTTTATGATGATTTGACCGACGATTTAAATTTAAAGCTTGAGCGCGCGTTGAATGCCTGTGTCCGTTTTATCTACAATTTGCCTAAATATGAACACATAACTCCATACAGACTTAAGGCTGGTCTGCTTAATGTTGCCAAGAGAAGACAATTCTTTATGGGTAATTTGCTCTACACTCTCTTTCAGAACAAAGCTCCTGAGTATCTATTCAACCCATTCCAATTTGTAGACAGAGACCTTCCAGCACAGTCTAAGCTTAGTAAAAGACATAAAATCCTTAAGATTCCTCTTCATAGAACGTGTCAGCTTCAAAGATCATTTATAGTAAGGGGTGCCCGACTATGGAATAAAATACCATACGATATTAGAAATGCACCTTCCCTGTATCATTTCAAGAATCTCTTTTTTCAAATATTTGTACGATAGTCCTAACCCAACACTTGAAATTACTCAGTGGTAAACTCTTATATTTAGTTTTTGAACATTTCGTCATCGAATTTTCTTTTGTTTTCATTAACTTTTGCAAAATATTTCTTTTGTACACAGTTTTTCATTCTTTATTTCTACCTTAACATGCACAAGATCTACCATTTAACCACCTAATGTTAGTCACTACGCATTAATCTCATACCTAATTTAATACGTATTTAGAGGTCGACTCCATTCATTTATTTAATTTAGTTTATAGATTAGATTATAAGATTAATCAAGTATTCTGCCGATCAGTGATTGCACAAATTTGTAATGACCCTGTATTATCTTGTTCCTTAGAGGGCTATTTAGCCCTAGGGACTTTTCTTGAATAAATACAAAAATACAAATACAGATATAGAGTCATACTGAGAATGAGAATAATGCGCTGCAAAAACGAAAAAAAGTAAGTAAATCGAGCAGAACAGTAGGTCTTGTTTTAATGGAAACGGTTTTTTTTTTGCGCAAAGTTCGGATAAGTTTTTTGCCTGGATTAAAATTTAACAATAATCCTATCATTTCAGATAGTAAACATTTTGCTACTACCATGCTTATCAATGAATATCATCGTAAATCTTATCACGCCAGCAATGATGCTGTCTCGAATGATCGTTGACCTTCGTAGCGCATTACATTGGCTTATAAGTAAATGTCTAATTTGCAGATTGCATGGATGAAAGTCTCAAAATCCATTAATAGGCTATTTACCCGAAACGCGGCTAGCAGCTAGAGAAAAACGTTGGATGTGCCTTCACATATATACAGTGATGATGGCACACCTTTTCGAGGGGCTAGAAAAGAGTTAAAAGAAGCGATTTTAAAATTAGACAGCGATAAAATAGCTGAATTTTCATTGAGTCAACAAATGGAATGGCACTTCAATCCTCCTGATGCTCCACATATGGGCAGTGCGTCGGAGAAGATAATACGATAGGTAAAAACGGCCTTAAAAGCAATTCTTTCCAATCAGGTGCCGAGCGAAGCGGCTGTATATACGACGTTGTGTGAAATGGAGCATTCGGTAAATTCAAGGCAACTCACTCACGTTTCTCATAACCCACGCGACAAAGAAGCGCTCACACAAAATCATTTCCTGATAGGAACACCAGCGGGCGAAGTAAAACTAGGGAAATATGACCCCAAATTTGTGTACACTCGTAAAAAATACAGAATCTCTCAAAATTTCGCCGATTGTTTTTGAAATCAATGGATTCACGAATAATTGCCTAATCGAATTGCACGAAAAATATGGATGGGGAATTCGACGGGGGATTTGGACAGCCTGCGAAACGTTTGGAAAGATGGAACCGTTACAAGGCTTTACCCTGGCAAGGATGGTGAGGTACGAGAAGCCAACGTACACGCTCCCACAGGTGATTTTTTATGCCCCACATGTGAACTTATAAAACTGCTTTGTGGAAATGAGGTACAAAATTAAGTGAATTTTCTATGAGGGGAAGAATTTTTCCGATTAGAACTAAGTATTTTTAACGCTAATTAAATAAATGTTATGAAATAAGCATCGACGATTACGTTCATTTACAAATGTACCTACCTTTCCCTTTTTTTCAACAAAAAAATAATGTAAACTAATCTCAGTCTCGAAGAACAAACTCATCGTGTTGACAGTTTCTGGTTTCATAAAATAGTTGATTTTTCTATGTATTAGGCGATACTCATTCTAATACTTAGATATATAGATTAAGTTGCTTTAATTCACCGAATATTGCTATACTAAGAAAGAGTTATGATTTATCTCATTGTACGAAACGCCGGTCTGCGTTTGATTCTGAAACATAACGTATTCAAATGTCATGCAACAACATCCGGTGTGAAAAAGTGCGAATCAAATCCGTCAAAAGCAATGGTGAAACTAAAACTGCGGTTGCTCACCAGCGTTGATTCTTAGAACAAGATAATTATAAAGTTTATTCGGAATTTGCGAATTTATATTTTACTTGAGTCTTTTTTAGTCTCTTCCGTTCTTCGCAATACCTGCAGGCTTGCCCCTCTATGTTCCTTCATCATCTGCCCTTCTCCACCTTGTCCTCTCTTTCTCTGCCTACTTTACACGTTAAACATTGTACTTACGCACATTACACGATCCGTGGCCATGAGGCAAAGCTGCGCGTGAAATTTAGCATATGAATTAGCGATTGACGGGGATGAAGAACGGGGAATGGTTAGTGGAAGAATGAAGGAGAGGGAGAAGGGATGCGAAATTATAAAGGAACGCGGTCACTCATTAACGGGACCTTTTTCTCTAGCATCCTAACTGAGGTACATACAATAATACATCGTACGATTACTTATCTACTTTTTTGTGATTTTTTTATTCATTGGATTCAGTTCAATTTCGGCCAATTAGTTAAAATTAAATCTTGTACAATTTGTAATTTTATTTTATCACTTTACATTATCTTAATCAGTGAATTTAGGCAAATAAATCTTTCAATTTAGCATCACTTTTTAACATAGTACTTTGAATTTAGACTAAATACTTGCATTTTCTACCAGATAGTTCAATTCTATTCAGCAAAATACAAATTTTGTGTAAAACAGTTGAATTTTCAAGATAAAAAGTTTATTTTCATTACAATAATATTGATTTTTGTGTACAAAAAAAAGACAAATTTTCAAGGAAATAAATTAATTTGCAATAACATAGTTCCATTTTCAACCAAAGAAATTAATTTTCTATAGAAAATACGAATTTTCAACAAAGTATATGCATTTCCCACCACAAATGACAAATTTTCAAACAAAAAATAAATTTGTTACATTTTCATATTAATAAATTAATTATCAAACAAAAAGGATTCGAATTTTAAATAAACTAATCGTATTGATATATTAATGTTGGAAAAACATTATGCACTTCAAAAAGAAAATTATTTATACTACAGTAAATAATTCGCAAATAGAAAAAGGGTGAAATCCCTCAAAACGAACCATCGAAAGAAGCTCCTGGCGCTCAAGCTATAACGACCATTGTGCCATACCCGTGTTTATTCTCAAGGTAGTACTCCGAATCCGGCCATCTTTCGCCGAGTGTTTTTCGATCTCGTTGGGTTTCGTTCTTATCAACGTTCTGAAGTTATACCTTTCAGGTGCCAGGCATACTTATCGCACAGAGAATGACGTCCTACTTTGTTGATCAGGCAAAGTGATCCTCACCCTCCTGGTGCATTATGTAATTGGATGTGTGTGTGTTCATTACTCGAAGACATTCAGCGACCACCGAGCGGAGGCCCCTCGAGAGGGCCTGCTTCTACGCAAGGAGATGGCTGACTCATTTTCAAGTCTTCTCAAAATCGGCTTCGACCCCCAAGGTTAGGCCCTCGAAAATGCCCATTTATCCTTGGTAAGGCATCAGCTTTTTCTGAGGGGACCTGAAGTTCAAGGTGGGTTCCGAACCACCGAAGCCCCGGTGGAAGTACATAGAAAAATGTCCATTGTTTCCCGGCTCAGGGATCGAATCCCAGACCTGCATGGAAGTCTGACATGCTATCGTCTGAGCCACCGAGGCTTTCTTGAATTTATATGTAAGGAATCATTAATATTTCACAATAGAATGTTGTGAGATTACTTAAATTCGACTAATACTATTAGTGAATAAAAGCTTTTTATCATTAGCAGATTTTAATATTCCAATTAGTCGTGTCCCAACAGTAAAATATCTTTAATAATAATAATATGAATAATATGTAATATGAATGAGAGGATTTGTCATGAAAAACATTTCTGGAAAATACACATTTGTCTGACCTGTCTTCATATGGGTAATACGTCTGCAGGGTACCTCTTAGAACTTGACAATAGCGCCATCTGACACACGAAATATTGGGTATCTCAATTTGATTGGAGAAATGTTAATGAAAAGGTACAGTGAATATCAATTCTTTGTTATCAAAAATGGTACTTCAAAATTAATTATTTCTTGGAAAATTTCTTTTTAATATGGAATTGAAATTTAAATTTATTTCCAATAGCTACAGATTGGTGGCGCTTTCGTAGAAGCAATATCTATAACAAAGTTACCAATTAAGTTTCAATACATACACAACATGCTGTGTACTGTATTACACAATTTTATGTCAAATTCATCCATTTTCAAATCGTAAAGGACTAGTATGTATTTTGGAGAATCAATCATACTACACCCAGCACTCAACTTTATCGATTAATCTTCCATAATATTTATCAATAGTGCTTATATACAAGTTTCAGAAATTCATCCAAAGTCTATTATAAAGACAGGCCCGCCAAATGTGCATTTTCAAGAAATGTTTGTAATTAAAAATGCTGTACTCCACATTACCATTATTACTGATGACATTTTTTTTTTTGGAATTCGACTAATTGAAATATTAAAATCTATTAATGATGAAGAATTTCAATTCATTAATAGTATTTGTCTAATTTTAGTGATCTCACAGCATTTTATTGTGACATATTTATTACTCCTTACATATATATTTCTACTATAATTTTGTATTTACCCTCGTTTCTTTCGAGAGTTTGTTTTTTTCAATTCATATGAATATAATTTCTAAACTTCTATATTAGGTTCATCAAAAAATAGTAAGATACACAGACTTTATGTAAATATGTTTTGCGACGCTTGCCTCGCAAGCAAGGACTTCTATGTCTCTAAATGATGTGCAAAGTCCTCCAATCCAGCAGACTATGTGAAAATAATTCTATAGGAATAAGTAACATTGCACATCGGCAAAATAAAAATTGATAAATAGATATATTATACACTTTTACTGAAAACCAGTATACGGGTTCAGGGTAAAAAAGTGTCAGAAACTGGAAAGTCATTTCATTAGATAGTTGTTGCGAAAAATAACACGTTATACACGTGCGCACAGGCAGCTGCTCGTATGATTGCAGCATTGTGATATTATTAATATAAAATTATTGTCTCAGGCTTAAGATGGTTACAGTCCAATATGTCGAAGGACTTTTTGGTAAAAGTTGGATTTTTTTATTTTCTGAATAGTATGCACGGGACTGTCCGGGTGTATATTATCAGTCACGGACGCATTATTATAATGCAATCAAGTGATCTGATAAGAGCGTGTGCCTTGAAATATCGGGCAAAGCCTGGTGTGTACCCCATCATTAACGGACTGGGTTGAAGTCAAGAGCATGATAAGGGGACCTACAGCTTAAGATGGCATCCGAACCACCAGAAACTCAAAAAAAGCACATAGAAAAATTTCAAGAGGTACCAGCGCAGCCATCGAGGCTCTTTATTTATTAGTATTATTATATTATCATTATGTCTAAACTTTTTCTCGGGTGAACCCGTTGTTTCATCATAGCCATGGACAAAGTGAAGTGACTGGTGAGATGAGGATGTTATAGGTTATTTTAATACGACGTTTAAAATAATTTGCGATGATGTTTTAGGCACAAAATTAAGAGCATAGTGTAGTTGGGAGTTCGCATTTCACCTTCGTTCTCCATACATAGCGGTCACGAGCGTTGGAGGTGACAACAGTCGCCTTATATTATATATATTGCAACCAGCTGCTCTTGGCTGGGTTAATTATTATTGTTGATTCACCTACTCAACAATAATTGCGACCCTCGGCTTAAGGCCGGGTTAACTTTTATAGTTAATTTAATTAATTTATCTTAATTATGAGTCTTAGAAATGTAAATAAAAAGGGGCTTCTTTTGGAGAAAAGACAAGATTCTATTTCCATTCACATACTTTGTTCTTATTCAGTAATCCCTGGCTAAACTATTTGTACATACAGGTTTCTAGTCCCTAGTCTAGCTTATAAAAACTACGAACTCTAACAGTTCAAATGTGACTGCACAAATTTCTCACTGGAAATGGTGCACCGGAAACTAAGCCTATAGAGAAGTCTATGCAAGCTGCACGTCGGGCAGTTGCTTTCGTTAAGCAACGCTAAGCTACTAGATTAAATTAATAAAATTGGTGAAAGGCACACCGGGCCTTCTAAATATACGAAAATTAGACTAATAAAATGCTTGATAAAAGCGGAGTAACTAAGTATACACACAAAACACAAAACGCTAAGTTAGTAAGAGCAAAAATACAATAATGGTCCTAAGTCACCTAGTTGTGATTTAAAGAGAGGTAGATTAAATGGGTAAATAATAAGCACACAAAATAAAGGTACTAGATTGAGTGAGAGAAATGAGTCTCAATCTTCGAATTAAAACTAGTTCACGCGATGTATAAAATATTACAGTTTGTCCTTTATACCGAAAGAACCAAACTGCAAGTTTTCGAAATACGCTATCGGTTTTTAAATTTGGCCTACACCTGATGGTTCAATGACCTAAGCAGGTAATTGCTTTTCGTAGAGGTTCAACTCAGCTCGGAAGGACATATGTGTCTAGTTTGATGCCGAGCCTCAAGCGATAAAACTTTGGATAATACCTCCAATAATGACAATTGTATTATAAAAGGGATTATCCTGAATTTGTTAATTCGGCATCAAAATATTGCCCCTAATTTTACAACCTGTCGCTCAGGCCTCCCGGTCATCGAGAAGCGAGGGAGTCGCTCGGGCAAGTTCGCGTCCCTCCGCAGCTGAGGAATATCGCACCGCAGGTAGCTCTCTATTCCTCTCAACTTCGGGCGGTACAACCAGGTTCTCTCTCGAAAACGCAAATGTAAGTTAAGAAGAATAAACCGACGCGTTCAGATGATACACGATAATTTGGACAGTTTCCCCCGGTACAACCAGGTATGCTCTCGAGAATGCGGGTGTAATCTGAGTTTATGATAGCGACGCGTTTGACTGATACCTGATAATTTGGACAGTTTGCCCCGTTACAACCAGGTTCGCTCTCGAGAATGCAGGTATAAATCAACTAATGATTCCTCAATAGAAATTACGATCAGACGCGATCAATTGATCCTTGATAATTTGGACAGTGTCCCCTGGTATAACCAGGTTCGCTCTCGAGAATACAAGGATAAATTGATTTGGAATCACGCACGATAAAAATCACAAGCACAAATTTCAACACAATAAAAAATGCTCAAAATAATCACAAATAAGACACAGTGTGGCACAAATAAGGCTCTAATGAGGCACAAATAAGGCAGACGCTCAGAATCGCTTGTAAAACGCTTTGGCTAGCACAGCTAGAGACGCAATCGAAAAATGCCTGAAATCCTCGGTGAAACCGAATATTTCAAGGCAGGCAGTAGTGCAGCAATGAAAGATTTCCCCTTCTGTCCGCACCACTAAAAGATTTCGACTCTATGATCTTTACCTGTGGTAGGCAAAAATCAAAAATAGAGTGGCGTTTTTCGCCCGAGGCTCGCTTTTTATTTACTCTGCCCTCCCACGCTTACGTAAGATCGTTTGCGTGGGAGTTCTCGAGTTTGCGCTTTAGCG
>CAKNXH010021409.1:0-10932 GCA_932178445.1 Andricus quercusramuli | reverse complement strand
TGATTGGCCAATTAAGTCTTTTTTTAAAAAAATTACTTAATTGGCCAATTAAGTCTTTTTTTAAAAAAATTACTTAATTGGCCAATCAAGTTCAAGCAGTCCCCACCATGGGGCACTCTGGCCAATCACAGGCATCGTAGAGAATACATATATAAGAACAACATAACCTGAAACCTCAGTTTCAGGTCAGCCCTGAAGATGTGAACTGCAATGTTCACGAAACGTCGGCAACATTCATAGTTTCGCACACGATTGAAACCCGAAAAATCTTTAAATTTTAAATTCTAAATTTAAATTTATTATAAATATCTGAATACATTTTGATTTATTTAAAAACCATTCGATTTTAATTATTTACAGTGCTTCTGGCCGTACACTGAAAAAAAGGATGACTTGTACCAAGTGAATTTTACTTGGCTGAAGTAAGTGAAAGTCCTGTTTATTTTCAAAGAAATATTTTTTTGAGGCAAATAAAAATATGCACTTTGAATGAAACAAAGAATTTCTTTCAGCCAGACAAATGTTAATAGGATTAAGTTAACATTGTTTGATTCAATGAACGACCTATTGGTCGGAGGAAAATATTTCTTTAAATCAAAGAAATATTAATTAAAGACAAAAGTGTACATTTTAAACCAAATAAATGACTCATTGTTCCAAATGAATGTGCCATGAATGGGAATGAATATTTCTTTGAGATGAGAATATGTGAATTGATGGAAAGAAATATATTTTAAAGTCAAGCAAACATTTTATAGGCTCACAAAACTATATCTTCGCATCAGATTTTTGAGTATTTGAAACAAAAAAATATCCCACTGATTCAAACAAATATTTCTTTGACCTACACAATGCGCGAGTGCAATAAAGTAGTTTGTACTTCAACTGTAGTACATATTTTCCTAATTGAACAAATGGATTCTTTCAGCTTAAATTATAATTAACATTGTTATTATTAAACATATTCAAATTTAAACAGAGCACATAATTTAAAATCTCGATAAACCTGAAACAGAAAAATTCGATGAAAAATCCACCTCCAGCAGGAATCGAACTTGGGTCCTTCGAGTGTCAAGTCCACTGCGATGACCACGACGCTGTCGCAACATGGAAATTATAAGGCGAAAAGTCGTATTTATACCTCACCATAAATGCCAAAGAAATATTTCTTCAAATCAAGAACATGGATATTGAATTTAACAACATATTTCTTTGATCTAAAGAAGTATTCTATTGAAACAAATTATGCCAAGTTATTAAATGCTTGATTTGAAACAATAATTACTTCGTTGAAATAAATGTTTATTTGTTAGGAATAATTAAATTCTAATAAGCAAATGAAATATCTCCTTCAACTGAAGAAATAAATATTTATGTAAACATAATATCTTGTTCATCTAAATAAATGCTTCATGGGTATAAATTCATGAACTCTTTGTAACAAATGAATATATTTTTAACTTAATTAATATTATTTTGGAATAAATCATTATTACTTTGATTCAAATGAACTTAAAGACTTGATTCAAGTATGCACAATTAATTGATGCAAATGCCTCCGAATCGATTCAAAGAATCGAACTCATTAAATCAAACAAATATTTCTTTGAACGACTAATCAGATTCCAACGAATCTAAACCTTTTGAGTCAAAGAAATAGTTTTCTTGAATGTAACAAATATTTGTTTGAATCAAGGAAATATAGCCAAAAAATTCATTTCTTTAGATCAACAAAAGATATGTGTCTGGTTTAAATAAAAATTACTTCTAATAAATTGTATTTTTTTGATGCTAAGAAATAGGATTCAAGTAAATGCATTTTCTTGGTTCCAGACATTCTTTTTTTCAGTGTACGGATATTTAAAAGCACCTAAACGGATAGTTAAATATGATCATTCCGATATCGTGACAGACCCATATTTGAGACATCGTAGTAACAAAAGTAACAATAATTTAAAACTTTTCCCCTATCAAATCGTTTTATTAATTTATTTCATTTATCGTTCAATTAAAGATTCTGATAGTTTGTTGCTGAAAAAAATGTTTCCAGCCAAAACAGAGCTGACGCTCCTATTCTGAAATTGCACCAGTCTTTTAAACGAAAAATTCAAAAACAAATAAAAAATTTAAATTTTTCCCACAAACTACAATAAAAAATACATCAATAATAGCCAATTATCTTTAATACATTTACTTTTTTAAATTATGTATCGCGCACGAAGCAGAGTGATACTGGCCATAAAAGCAAGAAAAACAAAAAGTTTCGTGACATCTGGCAAATCTAATAAACGCAGATTTTAAAAATTATCATGGTTTTTTTGGAAGATCGATGGGAAAGCATACTTCATTTACATTCATACAAGTTTTCCTATCATCACAGAGTTTCGAAGCACAATGTCACCAAACTGGTGATAACAAAAATAGGATAAATAAAGTTTTTATTGAAAATAAGGAATAAATAATCATTAAATGGTATAATTTTATTAAAAGTTATTAAAAAATGGAATAAACGAGCATTTTGATAAATAAAAAAAATATTTTAAAAAGTACACATTGCGTGAATATAACGGGCAACATTGCGCCTATTAGCCGAGCGCTCTACCAGGGAGCTAACGACGCTTCGATGTACTTTTACACCGGCTCGATGACCATCCGTTCGCAATTTTCACAATGCATTTTTCTCGAAAATGGGCCAAAAATGCGTCTTCTTGACTTTTCTCAGAAAACCTCTGGTACGCGCCTTTCATTGAGGAGAGTATCAATTTAAACAAAAAAAAGTGTACCCAAAGGTCCCCTTGTAAGTGGTTTTCTTTTCAGCGCTCGAACTATTATAAATATATCATGCTCCTATCACAAAGAGAGACGCAAATGAAGCTTTAGCTGAATAAATGCGCGCATGTGGCATCAATTCTTTGGTACATGGAATACGCACGTTATCACGAGAACGTGAAATACCCTTCCAAACATGTTTTACGAACTGTTCAAAATGCGAGCATAGATTTCGGCGACATTGAAGTAATCGCGAGTACATAAACACTTCGGCACATAATACACTAACACCTAATCAGAAATTCCCAGATCTCAAATACACAAGGCATCAGATCCCGTCACGGCTACGTCGTTGATCCTGCGTAACGCTACCCGTGCAGAAATTTCGCCGTGGCCCCGACCGGGCCCAGACTCGTTCATATCGGGCCCTGGTAGGGAAATCGAGTCAGGGCCAGACTCATCATGAAACACGTAGCCACCTCGGAGCCATGTCTAGGGGCCCGATCAAACGCCCGATCTGTCCCCGGTCTGGCCCCTATTATTTACCCGAGTCTAGCCACATTATTTACTTTTCTAGTAGGAATTAAAATCCTTCAAAATAATTATAACAGAATATTAAATGAAGAGCCAAATTACTAGGATTGAGCTTTATTTTAACTACACCTTAAAAATAATTAAAAATGGTTATTTGGACCTCTGCTTCCGATTACCGTCCCAGTCTTTTGCATTCCAGAAGACGTTGCTCATGTGGGACAGCAGTTCCTCTTCGATTGCATTGAATTTGTCAAAATTACATTTCTTCATGTCAATCCACAAATATTATCCCTTACCCCGTCACTGGAGCGATAACATACCTCTACTCAATCAACTTCACGAGAGCGACCACTCCACTCTTGCTTGCCGTCCGAAAGCAAGACTTTCACGGTTCTAAACTGTGAAACTCTTGCCTTGAGTGTCCAGGCATCCAGGGCAACGCACACTGTAAAAACTAGGATTCGATTTAGAACTTAATTCGGTATTGAAACAGTTCACGCAACAAAACAATCCCACTTCAGTTTGATCCGCCAATTTAATAAAATACGGTCGATTTTTGGATTAAAATAGGCTTGAAATGAGGATCATCTGACAATAACTAAATCTGATAAAACAAATTCTAATCTGTCAAGTTTAGAAACCAACGTAACCCATAGGGCTAAAGTTCGCGACGTATGAGTGTGACGGTTCAACACTAATTTTTACGAATTTTTAATTTCATCTATTTTTTGTTTTTTGTAAGAGTGAAGTTTGGAACAATTGAAACAATGCACCCTCTGAATCAATTTAGTTCGCTATCTCGGATCATTTATCAATCTGAAGTTAGCAAACTAAACAAGACAGAAACTAGTACTAAAAGAAGACTATTTGTGAGATTATATTAGAACGCCCAAAAAAGGATCCCAGATAAAAATGAATGCCTAGTTTTTACTGTGCACAAGATTCACAGTTTCAAACGGAATATGTAATGGGTTTGGCATGTTTAGACCGCACGGTTGAATATTTTTGTCTAATTTTTTGCATATGACATCTACATACGCATATCTCGTAGCAAGCATAGCCGGGTTTTCAAAAGAACGTTTATATTATAGATATAGATGAAATAATCTAGATTATAGGGGGGAAATGCATAGACAGCTAACACTGTGTGTTAATGCTACTGTTTTTTCGTTTTTGATTATTAAACAAAATATAAATATTTTATCGAATAACCGGAGCTGCTTGCTCCGAGATATACTTATGTAGATGTCATATGCAAAAAGTAGACAAAAATATTCAACCGTACAGCCTCAAAATTCAGAACCGATTGCCCATTCTGATATCCTTAACGATAATAAATCTTTCATTATTACGAGATAGCGGCCGGTTAGAAAAACTGACATTATGAAATCATGGATTAATTAAATTTTAATTAGCAGGATCAATTTATTTATAAAAATACAAGAAATTGAAACAAAGATTCATGAAAATCGATTAATATTTGCAGTAATAATTTAAACATTTAGGTAATACACAACCTCTGTGCATTTATACTGCCTTTTTCTACCAATTTCACGCTAAAGACGGTATTTTATGGAATTTTTTCCACATTAATAATTTTTAAATCATAATAAGCGACAGAGTACAAAAGATATGAAAAAACTAAACTTTTTTCCACCTTCCCTATTAAAAGGCGCAAGTGAGTGATTATTAATTATTTACACAATTGCGGAAAATTTTAAACAAAAACATATTACTCTTCACATTTGTGGAATGTATCATTAATAGCAGCAAAAATAACTTTTCACGATTTATAGGGAAGTAAATTGTTTGAAAAAATGAAAATTGGCAAAAAAATGGCTACATATCCTTTAAAAAAATTATAACTCTCAGCTTCCATTAATTGTGTCATTTATTCAAGAAAATAACTTTTCACAATTTAAAGAAGAAGCAATAGTTTGAACAAATTAAAATCGTTCCAATAATTCGCAAATGCCGCTGAAAAAGATGTAACTATCAGCATTCGTTAATTGTGACATTAGTTTCCGAAAACAATAACTAATAACGATTCCAAAGAGACAAAATTTTTAAGCAAATGAGAATTGTTTAGATAATTAAAAAACTGTGTGCTTCAAGATATGATTACGTAAATTACGTACGCGAGATATTAGACAAAAATATTCAACCCTGCGGCCTCAAAATGCAGAACCGAGTATCTTGAACCAAAAAAGCTACATTTACCATTCGTTAATTGTGTCACTAATTGCAGAAAATAATATTTGTTCACGATTTACGGAGAGATTTTTTTAAAACAAATAAAGGGTTTTTTAAAAAGTACTAAATATCCTGAAGAAAATATATCACTCTATAAATATGTTCATTGTGTCCTTCAATCTAGAAAATAACTTTTCACAATTCTTACGACTTACAAGGGAAAACAATTGTTTAAATAAATAATAATTGTTTGGCGTGAAAAAAATTGCCAAAAATACCGTCTTTAGCGTGAATGTGGTAGAAAACTGCAGTGTAAATGCACAGAAGTTGTATGTTATCTAAAAAAAAAAAAATTGATAGCAGTTTGAACTCGAAAGTGCCTCACTACCCGATTCAGGTTGATATTTACTACCAGTGTGGGCCCACCACACCCACCACGGGCCAGCAGCACGCAGTATTCCCGAACGGTCACCCATCCGAGTACTAACCGCGCCCAACACTGCTTAACTTCAGTGATCTTACGAGAACTGTTGTTTTCAGCGTGGTATCGCCGTTACCTAAAGTCTAAATATTTACATTATTGCGGTAAATATTAACCAATTTTCATTAATCTTTTTCCACTTTTTTGTAATTTCATGAATGATTTGATTCTGATAATTAAAATTAAATTAATCCATGATTTCATAATGTCAGTTTTTCTAACCTGGCCGTGATCTTATAACAATGCAAGGGTTCATTCGTTCCGAGTAATTCGACTCGCTCCGGGGTGTCTGCCGACTGGAGTTCGACGAGGGTGTACAGTACAGGCGCGCTGGGGAAATAAATGCATGGACAGCTAACACTGAGCGTCACTGCTATTGTTCTCACGTTTTTTTATTATTAAACAAAATACAAACATTTTATCGAAAAACCGGAGCTGCTTGCTCTGACATATGCTTATGTAGATGTAGTCTGCAAAAAATTAAACAAAAATATTCAACCGTGTGGCCTAAAAATGCCGAACTGATTACATAATTTGATACAGGGCCTTAGTGGTTTTGAAGCTTGGACTACGTGCTTTCGGACGACAAAGCACATGCGGCTGAAGCACGTATGCAATCCTTTTATCTCGTGAATAGATTTCTTGCTTTTAAAGGATGAATTCAACGATATAACTCGTAAAATTCATGCTTTGAAAGCATGTAAAAATTACAAGCTCCAAAAGCATGACATTTTATCCTTTCCATGCTTGATCTTTCTCTCAGTGTAGGTATCGGTCACCAGAAATACGAGAATAGCACACTCTACTACCTTACGGATACGGAGCTTCTAATACCTGAACACATGATTGTTGGGGGTTATGCCCATAACAACCTTTGATTAGCATCACATGAAGCTTCACTCACTAAGGTTATAATCAATTTGACAGAAAAGCCTTTTACTCATATTTTGTGCGATGTCCTGAATTTAAAAAGCTTCAAAATTGAGCAATTTGAAATCCGTAGTTGTAAGATTAACAAATTTCCACACGGAAAAAATTAGTTGTTGAAATTTTGAATGACTGAATCAACCACTCTAGGATAGGGCTAAACGTATGTCATAAATTGGAAGTATCGTCTTTAGCAACTTTGATTGATACATGTTTAAAAAGTGGAAAGAGTTGTAGAAAGTACAAGATAATTTCAATGAAAATGTGAAGACCAGAGGAATAGAGTTCTTGAAACACTGATACACTAATGCTTCGAAGCCATCCAATGAAACTTTCGATGACTCCTAACGAGTTTTTAGAAAACAGTGTAGCCAAGTTAAAAATATATATATTTCGCGGTTATATTTACTATATTGTTATTCACAAAGACTCACGCTTAAGTTATTTTTATTTTTACAGATACACATGAACCTATGAAAATCGAAACAAATTTTGCGGCGGAATTCGAACTACCTATCACCTATGTCTATGACGCATCGACCGCAACTTATCCCTAGCAACTAGACCCCACGGCTAACTTAACACATTGAATATTTTGCACAAATCCCAGTGAAGAGCCAAATTTAAATCCGCGCTCATTTGTTCATTGCCGGTGACCGCGACTCCATTCAGACTTATACATATACCACTTCACCTGAGCGTCACTACGTGTTATTACAAGCATCCAATGTGACTGTACAGTGTACATTGTGCATATATAGATATTTAGAAGATAGTCAACGAATTCTTGGACAACTTATAAATCAGTTATTCATTTCTGTGCTAGAGTTATTGTATTTGAAATCTTTTGGAATCCGGAGGACTTTTTATAAAAAATTGAATGCTTGTGTAAAACTTTGTCAAAATCTGCAGAATACAAATTCGAGAACTGATGTTCTTAGATTGTGTTCCAATAATTCGATGACTTTTTTCACTTTTTCGATGAAGTCTGCGGTTCTTTAATCAAAAGTATACGAGATTCTAAAAAAGTGACCTATCCTAGAATGGTTGACTAGTCAAGTAAAGTTTCGACAACTTATTTTTTCCGTGTGGTTAAAAATAAATGTAATCTTGTTACACGTTTTTGTTGGTCTCAAAAATTTCCTGTCACTTCCCTGTTTCTCAATATAGTAGCCATCCTATTTTATGAAATTTGGGAATCCGATGAAGAAAATGTGCACTCTGAATCTCAAACTTTATTTATTTGTTATATGTATATGTATATGTTGTTCAGCACAAATTCATTCAAACCTATATATGGGGCAGAATACTTCTTTTTTATAAATTGTCCTAAATAAAAATTTGAAATTTTGGAAATAAAAATATTACTTAATTAATTTCAACCATAAGGGAAGGCTGTACTACACCCAAATTACCCTTCCCTTATGATTAAAAATAATTAAGTTATATTTTTGTTTCCAAATTTCCAAATGTTTAATTAGGACAATTTATGAAAAAAGAAAAGTTGAAGATACTACATAAAATACTGTTTTTGAAAACAGGTATTTATGGAAGTGGAGTTTTGGTAACAGAAGGATGTCGAGGCGAGGGAGGAAAGCTAGTAAATTCGAAAGGAGAATTTTTCATGGAAAATTATGCACCCCAAGCCAAAGATCTTGCTTCTCGGGATGTCGTTTCTCGAGCAATTACAATGGAAGTATTGGAAGGAAGGTAGGCAGAGAAATTAGAAATTAAACAAAGAATGTAAGATTTAAATTAATTTTTTATTACTATACTCATATTGAGGCAAATTTTGTTTAAATGAGAACATTGAAAACTTTGAGATTTTTTGTATAAAATAATATCATAAAATTCGTTTTGTAGAGGCGTGGGAGACAACAAAGACCATGCCTATTTACAAGTTCATCACTTGCCCGAAGAAATGATACAGACAAGATTACCGGGTGTGCAACACTTAGCTTGGGTGTTTGCGGGTGTAAATATTTTAGAAGAACCAATACCTGTTATTCCGACGGTCCATTATAATATGGGTGGTATTCCCACTAACTATATGACACAGGTGAATGTTTATATGTTACAATATTAACTGTTCGTCTTTATGTAAATCACTGAAAAAATATTTTTCATAAACCTAAAACAGTGAAATACAAACTTAACAAAAATATGCTACGTGAAGATTAAAAAACGAATAATCTTAAAAAAGTTTTTTAGACACGAAAAAATAAATACTTAATTGTATAAAATTTCCACTGTTATGTGAAACTATATGACACAATGCAAAGCCGCTATCTAGATAGCGGCAAACATCTGGAACTGTTAACATTTATTTTCAAAAGCTGTAAAAATTATTACTTTCCGATCATCAATATAAATTTTTTAAATATTATTCTGTCCACGTGTTTTACCGGCATGCTTCGGATCTCACGACTACAGTTTGAATTTTTCTATATGAATATAAAAAAATTCTGTTAATCTGAGATTGTATATCTATATAAAAACTGTAAAGGTTCAAAGTTTCAGAGATTTGCTTATATGGAATTTAGTTAATAACACATCGAATCATTTTTCGAGGTTCTGACAAGAGAAAATGAAGAAGATAAGCCCGTATTAGGTCTTTGGGCGATTGGTGAAACTGCTTGCAGCTCTGTTCATGGAGCAAATAGACTTGGAGCCAATAGTCTTTTGGAAATTGTGGTATTTGGAAAAGCCGTAGTTGATCAAATATGTAGCTTGTCTAGTCCAGGTGAAAGCCATGCAGACCTTGACCCGGTATAATTACTATTTATTCTTTTTTTATATACATACGCCATCTTTAACATTAAAAATTGAATAGTTTTTTAAATTTTGAACCATAGGAGCTACAAATTTTTAAATCGAAATCTTTCCAGATATGAGGATTTCAAATTCAAACCTAAATGATATAATTGCACACATGTGTTTGAAGTAGACAAATAATTGAGGGTCCGGAAGCAATAACCGACGGGACGCTCGTCTTTGTATTGCTTGCCTCCCATTCGAGATGAAGTGACGCGAAAAATTATCTGAAACTCAAATTTGAAAAAACCACTCGAAAAAAAATATGAATATAGAGCTTAATGAAGAGCACAATTTTTCTGTAGACATTTTTTCCGTTTTCCGATTTTTTCTCAACGATTTTTGAGCACTCCTAGGTATCAGAAAGAGCATGCCACATTCACTTTTCTTAGGTGTTTTAAGCAGACTTTTTTCCCCTGCCGACCACTGTGCACAGGGCACGAAGAAATCACAACGACATGCCGGCGAAACCATCGTGTGTATTGAGGACACGAAGCGACCCAAGGATGACAACTTTCTGCATCCATCTCGCAAGTGCCTTAGCATATTTTTGGCACGCGGGTATGGCTTTAAGGTTACGAACCATTGATAGTATCGCACCTCCGATAGCACCTATCACAAGGACAATTACTTGTACTGAGTTCAATGTTGTATTCGTGCAATGATGTTGTATTCGGATATACGCCGTCCCTACGTGGGCCGGACTCCCCGATAGTAAAAGTAAACTTCTTCCACCAGAAGTTCTTGATCCAATCTGGTGCAGCAGCGGAAAAGTTCTTCGTGTCTCTAAGTGCTTTTGCCACCTCTTCGGCAGTGATTGATGGACATTCCTCCTCAGATTATATGAGGTTGTCGCAAAACTCCTTGAAGTGGATGATATTGTCAGTATCTTCATTCAACTCTAGTGTTTTTGGGATCTTGTACACCTCTCTCCAAAAAGTCTCTACCTCTATGGGCTTGGGTGGACAATTGTTTCTGTTGCGCAATCGAGGCCTGACATAGTTTTCCTTGACTTCGAGAACCGAACCATGTTCGTTATCGAATTTTCGACAACAGCTGACAAGAACGTCACAGTCACGGAGAAACAAAAGAAAGAGAGGTATAAAGATCTTATGAGGGAGTTTCGACGGTTATACCCGGAATATTCTGTCTGAATATTCGCCGGGAGGGGGTACAATTTTTCAGATTAACACCCGCTCCCGGCGAAATCCTGC